>JAOTRR010000001.1:31662387-31672631 GCA_028570945.1 Gogo arcuatus
GTGATCCTTGGGGATTTTTTTGCCTCTCTTACCATCCTCCTCACTGTACATGGGGGTAAAATAAACTTGGATCTTCTTCCAGACAATTTGTAACAGTTCCAGTTGGTGTCCACTTTTTTATTATTGCCTTAACAATAGAAATGGGCATTTTCAGGCAAGTAGCTATTTTCTATAACCATTCCCTGACTTATGAAGGTCAACACACTTCTCTGTCATTTGGTTTGTGTGTCCTCTCTTATCTTTCCCATGTTGATGGATGACTAAGGGAATGTGGCTTCTGTGTCACCTCATATTTGTACCCCAATTAACAGGAAGTCATGGATTATAGCTTGAAACTTTCTACACAATTTAATAGGAAACATGCTTCAGTTGCATTGTGTTCACTATAATTTTCAGGGGTGCCAATAATCATGGCACATGTGTTTTTTGTTGACAATAATTATTACTTGATGAGGGATTTGTTTTTCTCTGAATAAATTCATTTCAAGAAAAGATTGGATTTTTCTCCTTTTTTCCATGTGGAATAAAGCTACTTCACCAAAAGGTGGATTTTTTCTAATGATTTTTACTAATCTTTACAAGGGGTGCCAATAATCATGGAGGACACTGTAAATATACATTGTTGATTCAATGTACAAATTACACAAAGGGAGAAATTCTTTTTGCTTGAATGAACTGTTTACAACTGCTTGCTACTTGTAAGACAGGACAATGAAAAATTTGACTTAAAAAATTAGGAAGCATGAATAGTGGTGCCTTGATCATTCATTAAGTGTGTTCCTGTATGTATGGTTTTATGCCTATGCCTATACCATGAGAATCTGTTCTATAAAGCTCTTGTAAGTATAATAATAAGGGCGAGTTCATGATAGCACTCCCATGATCAGCTGTCACAGAAGAAAAGCTATTTTGTAATTTTTTACCACCTTATCGTAACATTTTATTTTACATTTTTGTCATCTACATTAGCTATATTCTATCTCCAGAGACAAAAATGGTATCTTGTGGGCAGGAGAGCCTAAAAGGTAATGTTGCATAAAATGACATTAGACAAACAGAAGTGGTCATGTTGTCCATGGAAACACACACTAGGCAGTGAAACTTTATAATAGCAAGAACATGGTGGGGGTTTTTTTTGTTTTTTTTGTTTTGTTTTGTTTTGTTTTTTTTGACCACTGTCAAAGTGAGACATAGTCATTTGGCTCAGAAGAGCAGAGTAATGGCTAAAGGACTTTGATAGTACATGAGACATTGCAGCAGATCTTCTCCATGAGCCCATCTGCCACAGATAAAAGCTCTTTCTATTGAAGGTGAGTTTGCAGATAATGGTGCTGGGTGGGTATCTGTCACAGAACTTTTAGGGGATGTTTATAAAAGCCATCAAGCCTTGACAAATGATGCAGGCAGAATATTCTGGTGAACTAGACAGATGCACAGGGCCATAGGCAAGAAAAGTACAAACGAGACATTGGTGCTGAATTACAAGTAAGAGCAAGAGAGAAAGGGAGCTGATAAAAGGGTCTCAGAGTATATCTTTTTGCAGGCTGCCTCTGAGGCATGCATCGCTTTAGGCATAGTTTTAATAGCTATGTTTTGCTGAATAATGAATTTTAATGATGAAAGTGAGACTTCAAAATTGTTGAATGGGGAAACAGGCAAAATATCTCAAGAATATTTCATGTATACTCATGTTCATTTATTCTTATGTTTTGGGTGCTATTTAAACATTATGCACCATTGTGGAGTTTTTCCTTCCCTCCCACAAATGTACAGGTAAAATAAAGGTTTCCAGAATTTGGAAATATCTCATTAGTGTATTCAGATTTCCATCTCTCCCTCTTTGTTTTTTTTTGTTTGTTTGTTTTTTAAATCAAAGTCTGTCACTTTGGCCTAATAAACCGCAGTGAACACCACAGAAGATTTTAAATAAATAGAGCCCTTCAGTGAAATACTTGACACAGCTCTGGGAAAGTAGTTTTACAGCAAGCAGACTGAATGCCATGTCAGAAGTATTTTAATTTGCTAATCCTCATGCTGCTTGAGATAGCATCAGAGGAAGGCTAGAGGAAAAGGCATCTCACCCTCAAAAAAGATTTAGGGATAATCCATAGAGCAGTTTGCCAATCCAAGGAAATGGACCACATGGTGAACTGCAGTATATCATCAGCTGTATGCCTAAACTGTGACCATAAATGATGGCAGCTGCATCAGAGGGTGAGTGACATTCATGTGGCACTAATAAAGCTGCGTATAATAAACTAATAAAAAGCTTCACCACGCTTAATGACAATAAGGGTCATGGAGCGTGCTGTCATCCTTTCTTAGATTAAAAGGTTGTTGAAGTGAATAAATCAGTCATCATTGTTACTGAGCAGGGCACCAGAACTTTAAAACCACTATGAGGTTTGATTAATGTAGTGGCACTGGACTCAGCTGAAAACATGCACTGTAAAATTAAGCATGGCCTTTGTTTGAAGAAAGTGCTAGGGCAGATTTTCTGACAGCTTTCTTGAGTGGCAGTCAAAATTATATGCATTCTAATAAGGACTGAAGGCTTGTTAAAATAACCAAGTCCATGTCACTACATTATTCACCATATTGATAAGTTTGTTGGATTTTGCATTGAAATCGTAAGAAAAGATGTGAGGGCTATCTTCAGTTTTGACCCTTGAGCCATGCAAATTCTTATGAATCATCTCAATCTGACCCAGTGCTAACTCTTTCTAGACATCACCACTGTTGAATTTTTATTCCTTTTTCCATACACTCACTCCAACAATATGTACATGTGAAATGATCCATGATGTGGAACCTAGGAAAATAAAAAGTGCTTGCAGCTATGTGAAAACAGTCATCACTGTGGCATGCCCTGCTGTTAGGTGAAATGAGGTTACAACAGTATGGTTCTAAGCAGAGACCTTCCTTTTACTACGCTGGTCACACTTTAAAAAAAGGATGAAAGTTGAAGATTAAATGGTACCAGTACTGTAGCCAGGAACTTCGGGAAGGATGTGGAAATAAAATAAAATAAAATAAAACCACTGTGTGATCTTATATGATCATCCCAGTAAATATAAGTGTGAATCGTTCCTATTTTGGGTTGATGCCAGTTAGTGGTTGAAGGATGATTTACCATTACCCAATAATGACATAGTAATAATGTTAATAGGCAATGGAAATAAAATAATGTTATGATAGTTCCACAGAAAGTGATTAAAATAACATGCAAGTAGTACAGTGGAAATTACATCTTACCTTATAAAAACAGATCTACTGGGGAAAATACATGATTCGGCTGGTTAATCCCGTTTTTCACCACAGAAAATGTGATTAAAAAAGTAAAGTGTGAAAGTTTGGTGTTGACCTTTTTATGAACATTTATAGCAAAATTACTGCAAATTTAATGCATACATATGATCACCTACTCTGTATGTGTGTTATATTATCTACCCATTCACCCCTAGGGAGGTTCAAACCTGAAATCCCCACACCAGACCTTTTCCACCTGATTACATCACTCATCTGAGCATGCACAGCCATGTCAGGGTTTCACTTGGCAAAGCTTCAGAATCAACCAGCAGATGTCCTGTGGAAAACGTTGAGCAAGTTGAAAGAGCAGGAATTGAGCGATAAATTCTGGTTGAGCAGCAGGAGTCTGTATGGGGCGGAGAGATTGACAGGTTGTGCAGCATCTGTGCAATAAAGTAGGGGAAAACAGTGTTTCTTCTTCCTCTCTTCTGTTGCCCTCCTATCTCAAGATACACAGACTTACAAATTTATAAGGAGAGTTCACTGGACTTTAGTTCTTTGTTATAGTAGTAGAAATATGAAAGTCATTGGTAGCCTTTTTTCCCCTTTCTTGTCTTTTGATTGAAGAAAAATGTTAGAAAATATCTTAGAAGGCACAACTAAACAAATCAATAAATATTGAGCGAGTGGTAGAAAGGTTTTGCCGGTGTTGCTCAGGTAAAAGTTAAACACTGGTGACTCAGAGAGCATTGTCCCTTAGTGATTCGTTTGGAGGGAAAGGGAACGGCTTGTGCATCACCTATGTGTGACAGAAAGGCTCTCAAACTTAAGAAATAAGTAATAGCATCAATTCTATGGAATGTAGAGATTATGCCATCTTGCAGATACTGGTTAAACAAGCAACCGTGAATATTTACTTAATAACAATTTATTCCATCTTAAACCACATTTACCAAACTCATGGAGACTGTCCAGAAGATAATAAATCAAAAACTGCATAATGTAAGACAATTCTGAGAGCAAATGATAATAGTGATAATAGTGTGACTGCCCTTGCCTTAGGCAGTGGAGTTTAGGTATCTTGAGATCTTATCCAATAGTGATGAATGGAAAAAGAGAGTGTAGTCAACCACAGCAGCAAAAGTCACTGTACCAGTCTGTGGTGGTGAAGGAGGATCTCAGTTTGCAGCCAAAGTTTTCTGTTTATATATCAATCTACATCCCTACCTCCCCTGGTTATTAGATGTTGTAACTCTTTTTGCAGCTCAGCGAATGAGGAAATGGGAGACAGGCGTAACAGATCAAGGTGCGCTTTATTTAAGTCTACTTTTCAGAGACTTTATTTTCTCTCTCTGTACTTTAGACACACACACATATGTGCACACACTAGTGTTGTAGTACTTAAGACCGGTCTCAAGACCACTTTTTGAAGGTCTCGGTCTCATCTCGGAATCGACCACATTTTTACTCGGTCTTGTCTCGGTCTCAGACATAGAGGACTCGGGATTTTATTTCAAGACCGGTCAAGACCACAACTGCGGGAATTTCACTAAATTGCCTGTGCATTGTCTGATTTACTGACACACATGAATAAAATGTCAGGAATCAGACACAGGTGTAACTCATCACGTGTTACCTGTCAGTTCTACCTGGCTCCTCACCGTCCACAGCTTACGCTCAATCACACCCCCGCTGCCACAGATGTGTTTCGTGACCAAAAGATTAAAGTGGCAAGCAGTCAGTAGAAATGAAGTTCCTCTGCAGGGTTGCTAGGCTTACTTTCCAGGATAGCGTGAGGACATGATAATCTGGTAGAGCCTCAGATTAGAACTGCTGCTCCTCCGAATTGAGAAAAGCTACTTGCTGTACTTTGGACACCTTAAAAGGATGCCCCTTGGTTAGCTTCCACTAGAGCTGTATCAGCTGTATCATACCAACTGGATGGGGACACTGTGGTGGACCCAAGACCTACTGGAAAGTAGGCATATCACTTTTGGCCTGGGCATCCTGCAGGAAGAGTTGGAATCTGTGGCTGGGGATAGAGAAGTCAGGACTGACTTTCTC
Organism: Gogo arcuatus; assembly: GCA_028570945.1. Taxonomy (NCBI): domain Eukaryota; kingdom Metazoa; phylum Chordata; class Actinopteri; order Siluriformes; family Anchariidae; genus Gogo; species Gogo arcuatus. The sequence goes on from JAOTRR010000001.1 coordinate 31,667,701, forward strand.
AACCTGTTGTCACCACAACTCCAGCCAGGAAAATCAAAAGAAAATTAATTGCTTTTACAATAATTTAGTAACTACCTGTCAATGAGCATACAGGGCATTCTATATAGAGGCAGGTAACATTGGTTGAGTTTACACCTGACACCATGTGCATGACCTGTTTCCGGTTTATCTGACTTCTGCCTTGTGGCAGGTATGGAAGCTTTCTTCATGTTTTGAGTTTCCTTGTTTATCTCTTTATACTGTTTATATTAGCTGCTTACAGTTTCGTAGATCCCCTCATGGTGAATTCTCTCCCTCGGAAGCTACCATCTCACGGATCACTGTGCACCTCTTTTCTTGTGAAGTAATTTTATCATGTTGTATGTAGTAAATGGGTGTTTTGTTTTAGATAATCACGGGTAGTCAATAGCACCATAAGCACCATAGGTTCTGCCTTAGGTTTGTTCTTTCCCTGAGCTGATGGATGCTGCCTGATTAGTATGTAGCCTGTTATGGTGTTAGTTTTACTCTTATCATCCTTGGTTTTAACTTGATGTTTTATCATGCATCACAGGGATTGTAGGCCTGCGTTGGTGTTTAGCAGCTTGACTGTTGAACTATAGCTGCTACTCTGGCTCAGGCTGCAAGAATGCTGCTGCTTTTCTTACAGCTGCTTCACCTTAGAGCTGGCTTTGCTTTTATCTGCCTTTGCCTCAGACTGTTTTTGTCGGTACACAATGACTAGTCCCTTTGTTGTTAGCTGCCTATTACCTCTGCTGGTTAGCAGACAGCACTAGCATAACTGTTATTGTTTCTTTACTCTAGTTGTGTGTATGTGAATGCATGTTGTGTGTGGGGTTTAGTTTATATAGTTCCTAATTTGCAAATTGCGTACTTGGCCATCACATGTAATTGGTATTCTGTATAGTGTTTTCCTTTATTTTTTTGCCATTTCTTTTTTTCTTTTTTCTTTAATTTTTGCTTTCTCTTTTTGTGTGGTTGTAATTATTTTGTGTTACACCAGTGGCAGCAGGCTGCTGTTAACCAGTGATTTCAGCTCTTGGTCCACAGGAAACCACTTCATCCATTTTGTGTTTGTAATTCTGTGTTTTTTGTTTTTGTTTTTTTGGGTTGAGGTAAATATTTCTTTGGGTGAAATTCCCAGGGTGGCGTTGTCTGGTCTCTTACATGGGTTAGTGCCCTGTGATGCTACCACTTGCCACATGAAAAAATAGCTTTTAAGTCAGTTTTTAAATGTAGTCGTTGTATAAGAGCAAATGGGAGTTTGTGGGTGGGAATTTGAGTGCTTGGTGAGTAGGTCCATGTTGGAGGACTATAGAGGATGTGCAGGTGAATAGGGCTGAAGTGTATTGGTCAAAATATGTGCGTTGGAAGTATTTTATATAATGGTCACAGGACAGGGGAAGAAATCGTAGTCATGCAGATGAATTCATCTCACAATTACCTAGCACAGCATAGTACACTATTACCTAATCACAACCTGGTGTATTATTTACTGATGAAGTAAATTACACTTGATTGTTCATCATAATGTGGTAGTATGCTGGAGGTATTTCATGAAACTTACATAAACCAATGGATATTGCTGCAACTTTAAACTTCAGTCTCTTCAGTGTCACAGAAGCACTTGTGCAAAATCTTAAGTGTCACAGATAGCAAGGGCTAGCTTCAACAAAATCTTGTCTTTTAGCCAATGTTAGCCTGCTCTTTTGGGTATATTTGTGTTTCACAGATGACCTATTAGCTGATACTACAATGCAACTTAATTATCAGAAAGGCCAATGAAGCAATTGAGCCAGATAAAGTTAGGTAGCTAGATAAAACTCAAACTGTAACTCACAATCCTTGGTGCTTTGTACAGCTTTGTGACCAGTGGTATCAAGATGGCTGGATAAATTTATCTCGTTAAATGTACAGAACACAATTTGTTCTACAAAATAGACAAAACTGCTTTTAACTGTTCTTAATTACTTTTTTGTTATTTTGTATCTTTTATTGTGCTTTGTGTTGTTGTTTGTTTTTTATATGCACAGCACTGTCTAGAATGGTCTAATTATATTTTATTTAATTTTATTTTAACTATCCTGTTATGTGTGCTTTGTTCAGCACTTTGGTATGGCATTGACTTGTCATTTAAACGTGCTATACAAATAAATGTGACTGATTGATTGATTGATTGATGGATTGATCGATCGATTGATCAATCGAAAATGGGTATAGTTGTGGGTATCTAGTTGTGTCAGCGGGGTCATGGTCGAGCGCCAGTGTGTGAACAGAGGGCGGGGTCAGGGAAGTGGTATAGTGATCACACCTGAGAGTGATTAATGTGCTGTGTCTGTGTGTGTTGTTGCTGTAACAGGAGGAGATAAAAGAGGCAGAGAGGAGAGAAGAAGGAAGGCCTGTCTGAGTTAGTGTGTATGTGTTGTGTGCTCATTGAAAGTTTCCTTCCGCTAAAAGGCGTGGTTTTTTTTTGTTCACAATAAAAAAGTGTCAAGTCAGACCAAACCCGCCTACCCTCATGTTTCAGCGTCCGCCCAAATACGAGACTGTTACACTGGTGCCGAAACCCAGGATGCTGAAACGAATCGCCCCATGGAGTCCTCCCCTTTCAAGGAGCTCATCCATGCCCACGCCGCTGCCCAGCAGAACCAGCACCAGGCACTGGTTGCAATGCGAGACGAGCAGGAGCGCCGCTTCGAGGCCCTGCTGCAGGCGCAACAGGAGGACCATCAGGTGCTCTTGCGCCTCATCACACCTGCAGGTGCCCCAGCCCCAGAGTCAGCGGGCTTCCCCCATGTCACCCTCACAAAAATGGGGCCAAACAACGATCCTGAGGCCTTCCTGGTCCTGTTTGAGCATGCCACAGAGGCGTGGGGGTGGCCAGACGAGCAATGAGCAACTCACCTACTGCCGCTCCTCACAGGTGAAGCACAGTTCGCAGCTCAGCAACTGTCCACAGAAAATCAGCTGGTGTACGCCGATCTGAAGTGTGCAATCCTGCAGCGAGTCGGCCGCACCCCGGAGCAACACCGTCAGCACTTCTGCGCGCTGACACTGGAAAAAGTCGGCCGACCATTCACTTTTGGCCCATGGTTCCCCTTCCCCCTCTTCCCCTTATGTCTCTATGTCTTCTCCTCAGGTAAGCGACTCTAGCTCCAGCAGTGCAGAGGGGAGGCCTGGGCCGGTGTGCTGGCATTGCGGGAAACCAGGGCACTTCCAAGACCAATGCCCAGTAATGGAGATGGGGTCCGGATCCCCAACACACCAGAAACCACCCCCGATCAAGCGGGGATGTACCGCATACCGGTGAGTATCCAAGGGAGTACATATCACACTTTAGTCGGCTCGGGCTGTAATCAAACATCGATTCACCAAAGCTTGGTTCAAGGGAAGGCAGTGGGTGCAGCACATTTGGTGAAGGTTCAGTGTGTGCATGGGAATATTCACAAATACCCACAGGTACCAGTCCAAATGCAATTTCGGGGGACAAATTATAGTGTCGAGGCAGCGGTTAACCTGCGCCTCACCCACCCACTAATTTTGGGAACGGATTGGCTGGGATTTAGGGGTTTACTAGAGCGAATGGTAGAGGGTGGATCCTGCCATAGCACATCACGGGGGGATCCTGGTGTGACGTTGGCGGGGGAAGCCATGCCAGGGCTGTCTACATCAGCTCCGCATCATAGTGACACGGAGAGCGAGGAGCACGCCAGCCCTCCCCACTCTCTTGGGAATTTCTTAACCGATTTCCCTCTGGAGCAGATGCAGGACGAGACCCTGCGGCATGTGTTCAACCAAGTGAGAGTAGTCGATGGTCAGAACCTCCAGCCCAACGTTGCACTCTCCTACCCATACTTTTCTTTAATTAAAGATAGGCTGTATCGAGTGACGCAGGACACTCAAACTGGAGAGCGAGTCACACAATTATTAGTTCCCAAGAGCCGCAGGGAATTTCTCTTCCATGCGGCTCACCACAATCCCATGGCCGGTCACCTGGGGCAAGATAAAACACTAAACCGGACTGATCAGGGCACCACATTCATGTCACGTACCCTTCGGAGCTTTACGAGATCTTGGGGGTTAAATCGATTAGCACAAGCGTTTATCATCCACAAACCGATGGCTTAGTCAAGCGATTTAACTGGACCCTTAAGAACTTGATTCGTATGTTTGTGCATGAAGACACACGTAATTGGGATAAATGGCTCGAAACCCTGTTATTTGCAGTACGAGAGGTCCCACAAGCCTCCACGGGGTTCTCCCCTTTTGAATTATTATATGGGCGCAAGCCTCGTGGCGTCTTGGACGTCATACGGGAAAATTGGGAGGAGGGGCCTTCTGACAGTAAAAATGAAATTCAATACGTTCTTGATCTGCATGCAAAACTCCACACACTAAGTCACTTAACCCAAGAGAATTTGCGTCAGGCACAAGAATGTCAGACCCGGCTGTACAACAGGGGGGTGTGCCTTAGGGAGTTCACACCGGGAGATAAAGTTCTCATATTACTGCCCACATCAAGCTCCAAATTACTCGCCAAGTGGCAAGGGCCCTTTGAGGTCACACGGCACATTGGGGATGTCGACTACGAGGTGAAGCGAAAGGATAGAGGGGGGGAGAGACAGATTTACCACCTCAATCTGCTCAAACTTTGGAACGAGGGGGTCCCCGTGACATTGGCGACGGTAGTTCAGGAAAGGGAGGAGCTGGGGCCAGAGGTAAAAACAAAATCTGCCACATGATCCACCCCGGTCCCCTGTGGAGACCACCTCTCACCGGCCCAAGTCGTGGAGGTTGCCAAGTTGCAAGCTGAGTTTTCCAACGTGTTCTCGCCTCTCCCCAGTCGCATTCACCTCATAGAACACCGCATTGAGATGCCCCCAGGGGTGGTGGTACGAAGCCACCCCTACCGCTTACCTGAACACAAGAAA
>JAOTRR010000001.1:31812846-31825506 GCA_028570945.1 Gogo arcuatus
GTGTGTGTGTGTGTGTGTGTGTGTGTGTGTGTGTGTGTGTGTGTGTGTATGATTTGGTAGCCCTGGAGGAGGAAGTCTTGTTCTGTTGATCTTCAACTTAAAGTTTATATTCCAAACGAAGCAACACTGATTCTGTCAGAGAAATAAAAGCCCTGCAGATGATTTAAAGGTTTGTGTCCAGTCTGCTTTGAATAGTTTTATCACTAGTCTACCCTAGAGCAAAATACGTACTAAAGACTTTTACCACTCATTTTATAGACCATGTATAAATTTACGTGATGTAGCTCTCCTATTGTTCTAGACACAGACAAATCCTAGACTAAAATATAATAGTGGATTTTACTGCAGAAACCTCGTTGACAGTGCAATTTAGACCAGGACTAGGAATAATCTGTGTCTGCAAAAAGAGCCCATAGGGCAAATGGCAGTCTCTTAGAAGCTATAAATCTGAGCCCTTTCCCTTGACACCAGCAATTTATATACTGTTCAAGAAAGAGTGGACGAGAGAGCCATCTTGTGGTTATGTTAGATGAGCACTGAGATGAACTCAAACACAAGCTTGCACACTTTCCGGAATGATTGGTCAATTCATTTCATTTATCATCGCTTTTAGCATTCAAGGTGATCTCAGATAGATGACTCAGCACTTTTTTGGGCATATGTGAACACAACAAATAAACTCAAAGGCATCTAAAATGGCCCACAAGTGAACCATATTCAGACCACCTCGAAAGATTGTCTCAGTAAGATTCATTTGGGGTGCATTTTATAGCTAGAACTTAAGGCTTGCTGTCCATACTTCGCTGTGATTTTCTGTCACAGATAAAAACCAAGTGGAGTGGACAAATACGCTAATAATGTCTATGGGGTTGTTTGGTCCCATAAGAAAGTAAGTAGTGTTAGGTTGCAACAGGACAGACTAATACAGGCTAATAGATGCATTGTGGCACAAGCAATTATGCTATAAAGCTTAAGTAGTTACGCAACAGTAGCAATAATAATAATAATAATAATACAGTTGTAATAATATGAACAATAGTACTATTGTAATATAAGTTGTGCATGCATGATTCTGACCCCTTCTGCTCTCTAGACCTATCTAATCCATCCTGATGCCCTACTTCTGGTTGGACATCTCATCACTTGGAAACCACTCATTGCTCCTTAGGACAGCGCCATATGGACAGCCTAAAGATACACTTATGGCTTTGGATTGCAACTAATACAAACAGCTTTGCTACGATGGCTTAGGACCCTGTAAATAGCAAAAATGAACTACTTCACGTTCATTTCTTCCAAAAAAAATTTAATAAGTTGCTCTGAGTTATTCTTTTTCAGTAGAACCTCTTCCTACCCATCCCTCTCCAACCCCCAATCATGGCCACTTCCCAAACTAAATGAATAACTGTATACTGCTATAGACTCACATACAGAGATTACTTTTATAAGCCAAGAAAAACCAATGTGAGTATGTTTTACCATTTAAAGTATCATAAAGCAGGACAACTCAAAACAGATCGGTTTACAAATGTAATTCCTTGGGTGCCATCGTAAAACACGTTGTTCTTCTGATGTTTTTTGGCAGTTAGCAAAGAGCTTTTTGGTGCATTACTGCCAACTTCTGGTAGGGATCTTCTGGTGCCAGAGTGAATGACGCTCATGTGCACGTTTATTAGTTGCAAACTGATTCGTTCAGTTCACCATTCACCAAAAATATGAGCATGTTCAAGGAACAGCGCTTATTTAGCATGATCATGTACAACACTGATGATAGCTTTAGGACCGCAGTTTCCATGAACAGTTTTACACTCAGTTCTCCATAAGTGAACATTTGATAACTTCAACAAAATAGATTTCATGATAAAACTATAATGAATTTCCTGGTTATACAATTGCACTTTTTGACTATATAGCACACAGTTATAGAAGCGAGTTATTTATAATCACACAATCTGTTAACGCCCAAATGAGGATGAGTTCCGTTTTGAGTCTGGTTCCACGCAAGGTTTCTTTCTCATGTCATCTCAGGGAGTATTTCCTTGCCACCATGGTTTCTGGCTTGCTCATTAGGGATAAATTTATATCCAGAATTTATATATTTCTGTAAAGCTGTTTTGTGACAACGTTCATTGTTAAAAGTGCTATTCAAATAAAATTGAACTGAATTGAATGTATTTTGGTTTGATGCATAAGTTTGTTTTGATGGTTCTGCAACAAAAATTTCTCTGCTGGTTGCTTTCTTTGATCCAGACATGTCTGTTTTTTTTAACCACAAAAGGACTCTGAGTTCTAAAGAAGACGTGGTGTGAACAACAAGTGGTCTGAATGCTCATCAATGGTAAAACGTCCAAGTAGACTGAGCTTGCTTTTGAGTCCAATTGAATTGTGAACAACAAAAGCATTAAGGGTATTTGTAACTAGTTCCCAGGTCCACTTTAACAGGACTGAGTATGGTGCATTTTAAACTCTAGCTTAGGCATGATTTCAGAGGAAGAGCTGTACTTTTGAGTGGGATTTAAAACAGCTCACTAACTTCAACCAAAATTGCAAAGTTCACCTTTAAAGCCCTTTTTAGTCACAATAAGCAGTGGCTCATGACCATTTATTTTGGTTGGGTGGGATGAAATTAATGATGGCATAGCTTCTCAACTTAATTTTGTTTGAGGCTATCACACTTGACTTATGCTATAGGCTGCTTTTTTCTTCTTTTTCTCAGCCGTTGCATAGGAAACAAAATCACTGTGGTGCACATGCATTTCTGATGTACTGACATTATCCACCCCATAAGCCTCCTTTCCTTTTCCTAGTCTTTGCAACATATCATGCAACAGAAATTGATCTGTACATTGTGGACACACTGTCTGCACGTACACTTTGTTTTTTTGTGGAAATATGTTAGATCATTTGTTATTTAAAAACAAAAGATATACAAGGCCACTGTGTATTTTTAATCTAGCCCATTGTAGTGTAAAAACTGCATTATTGGCAGGCCTGTCATTAATTGTCTTGTCCACTGCTCCTCCTCTTCTGAAAATGTTCATAGAGCGAGCATGGGGCAGCATGATTCCTGCCCTAATGGGCCTCTATTAGTGATTGTTACAGTTCCAATTTTTGAGCACTAGCTGCAATAATTAGTCTATTGAGCCAAATGGGGCACTGAGCATGCTGCCCCACAATTGAGTAACATCTTGGAAGGTGAATAAATAAATGTAACAATGACATATCTGTCAAATAGCACCATTTTTGTTAAAACGTTGGCCAGTCAAAAGATGTAAGTAGTATTTCAATGGAATTTAAAATGTATGGACCCGCGCCTCTACTGGTAACAATGCTTCTATTATATGATGCATATTCAGATTGTCCAAAACTGTATGTCCAGATATTTTTCTTAAATATTCTCACCTGTATCCTGTTAGCTTAAGAAATAAACCATACACCATCTGATGGCTTTCAAAGATGCTCCCAAAAACATCCTTGGTAAAGGGTTAACTGGACCATGAATCATCATCTGATCTCCGAAAGGATCTTACTGTCAGTGTGTGTGTGTGTGTGCTGGAAGCTTCCCAGCATCTGGACACCCCATTAGACAGAGAAATCTTAGCATGGGGGTATCCTCCAGGTGACCTCTACATCTCATCTCTTGTGCCCCCAAACCATGGAGTTTCTGTAACTGGAGCTTGACCTATCTCTCTGGAGGTAGGGTTAATTTACTATGGAGATCCTTCTCTGTGGCCTACATTTCAAAAAAGCCTCCTGTCTCACATCTGGGGAGAAAGTGAGATGGCTTTTCCACATCTTTTCCATGTCTGATTAGTTACTGTAAGCATATGCCTAGGCATGTTTCGGCCGAAGGGTTCAAGATGGGTTCGATTTGTTTTCAATTATATCCAACCATCCAAATGGCCTGGGGTTGTTACCATCTTCAGATCAACCTGGACAGCTATTAATTCATTCATTTATTCATCTTCAGTAACTACTTTATTCTGTTCAGGTTCTGATGTATCCTGAGCCTATCCCAGGAACATTGGGCGACAGGCAGGAACACACCCTGGATGGGATGCCAATCAACTGCAAGGCACCTCACACACGCATTCACAGACTCATACATACAGAGACACTTTTTATTGCAGCCTGTCCTCTTACCAGTATCTTTTTGGAATGTGGGAAGCAACCAGAGAACCCACAGGAAACTCACATGGACATGGGGAATATGCAAAACTCTAGACAGACAGTAACCCAAGCTAGGTATCAAACCGAGGACCCTGGAGCTGCGAGACCACAATGCTACCCACTGCACCACCATGCCTCCAACTTGGACATAAAAATCTTACTCATTCACTTTCAATAACCACTTTATCCTGGTCAGGGTTAGAGTTTGTAGCCAATCCTCCTACTGGTATGTTTTTGGAAAGTCACAGGAAGCTGGAGAACCCACAGGAAACTCACAAGGAAACAAGAGAATACGCAAAACTCTACACAGACAGTAACCCAAGCTCAGGCTCAAACTGGGAGCTGTGAGACGCCATGCCTCCAACTTGGACACAAATCTCTCATTTTCATTAACCACTCTTGCCTGGTCAGGATTGTGGTAGATCCTGGGAAAACTAGGGATGGGATGCCAGTACATCTGAGATCACTTGGATGTAAATGTCCCTGAGGAATATACCATTTATTTTTCACATTTTTTACGAATTCCTTAGTGAATTTCTCACCTTCCTTAGCTGCACCAAGCACATAGTCCTTGAATGATTATAGAAGAAACCTGTAATTTTTAGTGACTCATAAAGCAGGATTATCATCTAAAATCTAATCCAAGTATCCCAAGCCGTCTTGCATGTGAAACAAAACTCAAATGAACACACCTCCATAGAAATCAGGGGAAAAACACAAACAAAATGAACAAGCCTCATAGACTACCTGGATATGCTTGCAAGCATCTGATTGTATCCATACATGAACAAATGACTGTAAATTTGAGGAAACATTACAGCTCCCTACAGTCCCATGTATTATCAGGTTTGCTCTTACACAGTTATGCAATCTTAGCATCTACACCATATGCAATAAAAAGGGTCAAAAGGGGCCATAAGAGCACCACAGAGCATATAACCCTTACCATTATTGGGGAGAAAAAACCCTCTTTTTCAGTCACACTAAATGATAGTGTTATTAATCTATTAGACTTCTATACTGAACATGAATGAGCTTACTGACCTTTCTGTGACAGTCAGCTTTGGAGAATATTAGCACAACTGTGTGCAAGAACTGGCTTGCAGGCCATTTTGCATTGGAATGTATATACACCGCTTGCTTGCTTTATGAGCCAAATGGTAAAAATAATCATTATTTGTCCCAAAACTGCTGGAGGGAGCGTCTGTATTATTTATTAATGACCCTGAAATAAAATCCAAGGCTTCCTGGGAAATAAAAACCTCAAGTTACCCTGAAAATACAAAAATACAATGTTCAGTCCCTTTACAATGCTTTATAATGAAGAATAAGCTTTAAAGTCTTCCATAAAGACTTTACACTTGTTGGTCTATCTGCATAATTACAGAAGTTTATGAGAATGTCTGAGTGTGTTTGTTGTGTGGGAGTTTAAGCTGGAGACAAAGCTACTCAGAACCCTCCTGTTATCTGTCCATGGTTGTTAAAATGCCATGCCTTGGCATGAGTTATGTCTGCATGTAAACCACTGCTGATCAAAAGATCACAATTTATATGTGTACACAGTGCTTGCCTATTGAAAAAGGGAATGACATTTATATATGCTGGAGTGTGCATGTACATGCTTGAAATGCAGCCTAGCGTGTGTACACCTAAATAAGTCAATGAGACAGTAGTTATAATAAATTGCTTGGTGTTTCCCTGTGAAACTGCACACATACCCAAACATCATGATGACATAACATGCTAATGTATGATATATTAGTTGGTAAATAATTCATTTATGTGCATGTCTAAATACTTAGCAGGCACACTGTATTACCAGTTATAGAGAAAAACTACTGTAGCATTTAATCATGCAATAAGTAAAGAATAATTTTAATAATGCTTAAATATTTTCATTTTAATCATTTTCTTTCTGTTTCTTCCTGTTGGACATTTATTGGTTGCTTTTTGTACAGACATGTAATAATAATGATTTACCCCATGTTGTTTACTCAGCAAGGTCTGAACATACAGTATATGACTTACAAATGCACTCTGTATAGCTACGTCAATACAGGCTTACAGTAAATGTGCTGATTCTAACCAAGGCAAGTAAGAAACTGTATAAGCAGTGTTTAGGTCCCAAGGAATATATGTATCCTGTCCTAGTGGTGGGTCTCCTGATCACATTTCCATTCAGTGTGTTAACAGAAATATTTAACAGTTTTCCAGTTTGGAACAAAACGCCTAGTGCATCTTCAGTGCAAGCAAATAGCATCTGGAAACAGGGCATAATCAACTGCAGGAAGCCTGAGTGAATGTTTTCCATGATCAGAACATGTGGACGTGGGTCCACTGAGGAGATCCTGAACAGACGGTTGCCAGATCACACCCCTCTGGATCAGTACTGCTATAAGAGTTAAGAGGCCTAGAAACACTACCTTATTATCAGTGAAATTTCACAATTAAAAATAATATATTTGTTGGAACAGACTTTGAATCAAAGTAGGATTTTGCGTTAAGTTCAACTTTTTTTTGCTATTTACATTATCAACTAAAAACTCAATTTATTTGGCTGGTTTGACCACAGAAGGGTCAGAAGATCCAAAATGGAGAAAGTGCATTTGGAGAAATTTTAACAGGTATGAGATTTTGTGCAATATTTCCCAACACAACTATATAGTTCATACATTATCTCATAAACAAAGAGGGAATATGGTGCTATGGTCAGTTGGGAAGCTGGATTAGATGGTTTAATGGAAAAAATACCATTTTGAATCAAATCAAATTGGCAATACACCCATGATATACCAGCAAGTTAGGATTGTGTCTGAATAATTAGAGAATCCACTGAGGTCTCTATGTACTGAAAAAAAAAAACTGACGAAATCCAGGCAGCGCAAAGCTGCAGGGTTTGATGGCATTGACCCAAGAGTACTGAAGTTATTTTTAATCTGATCCATAGCCTGGAAAGGTTATATTTTTGTGGAAAATGATGGTGGAAATCATTGTATGTAGTCCCTGCCTCCTAGTAAGGGCAACCAAAAGAATTTTGTCCTCTGGCTCTAACATTGCATGTAAGGAGGAAAGACCAATATGACCCCTGTGGTTTGTCTACCAGGATGGCACTGGAGGAGTGTGAGGATTATAGTCTTTGAATTTTCTACTGCATGCACTCCAAGGGTGTCTGTAGCATTTAGTAATGACCCTGTCGTATGTAGAAAACATGATTGTGAGCAACACATGAGCACTTCAATGGACTGTAATAAAGAAATCTGATTTTATTTTCTCAAACTTATGTCAAAGGTGGTACTGTGGCATCCTGGGTTCCATTCTGAGCCCAGGTTACTGTCTATGTGGAGTTTCACATGTTCTCCCCCGTGTTCATATGGGTTCCCTCTGGGTTCTCTGGTTTCATCCCACTGTCCATAAAAATGCATGTAGACATGTTTGCTATTTTAAATTCCTAGATGTGTGAATGAGTGTGTAAATGTGTGTGCATGGTGACTTGTGATGGCCTGAGAGAGCATATGAAAGTCTGGTATCTATTCTGGGAAAAATTCACCATTATTGTAACTGATGAAGAAAAAACAGTTCTTTGTACTGGACTCAGACTTTTGGATTGTACTGCACCATGGAATATTCTATATCCTTGGTAAAATGTATTGTGATATACAGTATGTGAGTGTGTGAGTCTTTGAAATTCTGGCAAACAGCAAAAAAAAGGATGAAAAATTAAGTTTTGGCCAAAATTAGGTTTTCCTGCCAATAACATACAGTACTTTGATACCTCAACCACAAATATATTTCACCAAAATGGCATAGGGATATTTTTTTTTATCTTGCTTAGGCTTTCTTCCTGTACTATTAATTAATTATTATTGTCATACGCATGTATTTAATGTTTCAAATATATAATATTATATGGGAACCAAACTTTACTTTGCTTGAACTTCACTTTCCTGGTTGAGATACATGCAAAAGAGATTTTCCCAAACTGAAAGAACCATATTTCATTTTGGGAAAATCCTGAACTATGTAATAGAACATGCCAAAATTTCACCATGTGAAGGTATTTCCCAGGCTGCTATACATATTAATTTCATCAAATCAACGCCTTCTGTGAGTAAACAGACAGCATCTGACTTTGATGATCAGAATGTATAAAAGTGGTTGCGCTTATATGACTACAATCTCAACATTTTATGAAGTAACCTAGAGTTTATGCTCTGTAATGAAAGCGGCTGAAGGTTTTGCAGCATATAACAGTACAGAGGTTTCTTCCTCATGTCTCCTGACAGGACAGGAGGACAGTGTTCTCTGCTAATAAGGAAAATAGAACACATATGTTCTCTCCTGCATGTTTCCCTTGGAAATTACATTTTATCTCAAATACATATATACCTCACTCTCCCTCTACAGATCTGAAATCGCTCAGCCAAATGTCAACAAAGAATTTTGACACAGGCCAGGTGCTGAACATGACATGTTCTCTTCTTGCTTTCTGTCTGGCCTTCTCTTTCTCTATTGCTCTGTTTTTCTCTCCATGTCTCTCGCCCATGTATTATGCGGCTGCTTCAGTTCTCTGTGATGTCCCTACATGCTTTTGGCCATTTTCCACTACCCTGCTGAAGAATGTCAGGTAGCTGCACTGACCTAGGAGTTCTAATGAAGCCTTTTCCATGTGTTTGATGTCCTCTCAGTGCTGGCATTCTGGTCCTGTCAGCAGGTCTTAGAAAACTTTGATTACACGGATTTCAAAGCTCCCTAAGATCCATCCTCATGGTCTAAAAAGGCATAGCTCTGAGCTGGAACCAATGTTTCGCCAGTCTACAGCAAATGCCAGCTAGTCCTTTCAACAACTGATTATAAGCATGCCATGTCATGATCATGACTTTGAATCAAGATCACTTCAGGATTAAACACTGTAGTGTAGTGAGACTATAATACATAAGGAATAACACATTGATGGACTGTTATTTTATAGGAAAAGAAACCATGCCGGGTTGGTGTGATATCCAAGTGTGATAAAGTAAAAAAAAAAAATTTTGTTATACAATTGCATTAACTGTTACAGAACATCCGTTAAACAAGTTCATCACTTATGTTATAGTAGCTGGCCTCTTTTTTACTCTTTCTTTAAGTTAATGAAACAAAAAATACAGCATTTCAAACTCCTCTTACTGACTGTTACACAACACTCACACTGGAGACTCCTTCGCTAAATGGTCAATAAATATCTTACAGAAAATCTCACCATATCAACAATTATCCAATTTTCTTTAATTAATAACAGCAAAGGTTTTAAAATCCATTTAATATTAGCCTCAGATTATGTGGAGAGTCTAAAATACAAGTCTCTGTGAAAGAGTAGTTACTATAAAAATGATAATATAGTAGAACATGCACATTAATATAAAAATAAGAGCTGTGCTACAATCGAAAATTAATTCACACCTGAGCTGAGAATTCAACAGCATTGTGGTATAAACTTTAATATGGTATGGATTTCAAATACGGTCTGCGTATTTTGCACATTTGCACATTTGTAGAATTCTAATGACATATACTATAGATGTCCAATGGAACTGCTTCTATATTCGTATATGAGGTATATATACAGTATTATGGAGACTCCCTTCAGGGGTTCTCAGGGTCATTATGAATATTTTCACACCATAATGTGCTTAATACTCAACCAAGTAGAATGCTGTTAAAACAAAACAATATTTGCTGTAGTGACCCCTTGACAGCACCTATAAAGCAGCCCCACCTAAGGCAATGTTATTTTATTTAGTCCATGTCCCATCACGGGACCATTATGCTAAATCCTTTAATATGCAGCGTGAAATATGAGGGCCCTGCCTAGTGCTGTTGTTCCTATCACAGCATCACTGGCCATAAAATAGCATGAGGCCATTCTCTGAGTTGTCCAACTCTATGACTATCATACTCAGTTCTAAGACCCATGGGTCTCTCCAGATCTAGAGCATTGCCAGAGTACATGGCTCCCACCTTCTCAGAGACACTAATCATCATCAAGTACCCTACTCCTGCATTGTGTGACACACCATAGGCCTTGATCAAAACTTGGCTCTAAATGTTGGCTAAAATTGAAGTGGCTGAGAGAAGAGCTGTGACTCAGACTGGCAGGTGAGAGCTTTTGAAAATGTATGGTGCCAGACATTTTCACAGTTTTTATTTGTGAATGATGAAAGGCCTTGCAGCTGAGTAACACCTGCTGGCACAGACGCTGTGCCCTGAGAGGAGAATTACCCCCCCCCCCACCTTTTGCTTCAGAAGGCATGATATTCTAGTAAAGAGTCCCAGTCTTGGAGGGCTAAAGCCCTGTATACCTCTGTTTTGTTATCCCTAGATCTACTGTCAATTATTTATCAAGAACATCATGACCTGCACCATGTATGAATCATGTCTAACTAACCCCACATGTTCCCAATCTTTTCTCTTGCTCCATTCCAATAAAACTATAGAAGTCAAATTCCTTTATGTATGAGCTGTTAAATCAACACATGGTCGATTTTCCCTTTCCAGCAAATGCATGGTACAGAGTGAACCTGGCTGGATTTTTAGATGTAGATATGGATGAAGACTCTCTTACACTAAAGCAGCGTGGGAAATGCATGCACATTGAACATCTCAAGGGTCTGCAATCAGTTTAGTGAGAGATGGAAGCCTGGGACAGCCTGTCAGACTCACCAAGTTGAGGATCATTTGTCCAGACATAGTATATACAGCATGCCTGGGCTCCATCAGTCATCAAAAGATGATCAGCAACTGGCATCTGAAAAACACATTTCCACCCACCCAATTCTATAAGAGTGTTTTTGACAGAGTATTAAGTTATATTTGGAGACTATTCAATAAAAGAGTAAAGGTTATTGTATTTAAAATGTTACTTTATATTCTTATATACAGTAATGAAGCATTAGGGGCCATATTCAGAGTTAAGTAAGAAGAGCACTACAGCACTTCAGACCTAACTATAGACTTAATGTCTTGGTTACACATGACACTGACAAGTCAAGTTGGTGGTCTAGACACTATTGAAAACCTGGTCTCTGAAGAAATATCAGGCAGAGGTGTGAAATACATGCAGATGATTTGCATGATCAGAATGGGTTGCTCAGAAAATCCACTTAAGCAGCTGTGTAACCCATCTTCGAATATGACTAACTTTCTCCATGTAAATATTGACGTAAGTTTTGGACTTAAGACACCAGAATCAGAATGCAGCACTAAATGTGAATTTTAATGTTTCACAACACATCAGCAGATTTGCTCTGTTTAGTGTTTATTTGTCTGACTGTTTTAAACAAGATATTCTGAGTCTTGGAAGGCCTACATCCGATATCATCATTTACTTTAAAGAAAATCTGTTTCTGACATCTTGTTCATATGTTGTATCTGTAAATGTTTTAAAATTTTCACCTCAGCAATAGTTCTCCCTCCTGTGATATTTAATCTTTTTTATGCAACTATATTTTCTTGTGTGGATCTGAAATGGTCATAAAAACAGGTGGATGGAAACATTTTTGTGGCTTGCACTGGACCAGTGCATAAAGAGTGTCTGTGAAAGTGAGTATATGAGCCTTCCTGTTTGCATGGTGGACAAAAAAAAGCAAAAGAAGCATACTTCTCCAGAACACCATCAAACGTCTGCTGCAAAATCAACCAAGCAAAGTTCATTTGAATCTATTTAATGTCAAAAGAAAGAAAAAGAGTAGTATTACTTTACATTGGCACCACTGTTAAAAAGGAAAGGAATATGTTCTTTTGCACAGGAAACCTGCTAGACAAAGCAAGACAAAGAAATAGATTAATTAATGTGTCCTTATAAACATTGTATATCCTGTTCATGAGTAAAGAGTCCCTGAACTATTCTCTTTCCCTTCTTTCTTTTTTTCTCACAAAAGATCACAAACAGTGCCAGCATTAATCCTGTTCTTTCATGAAATAAAAAGCAGTGAAAACCAGTCTTAGAACCTTTGGTCCACTGCATGCTCCTACAGGTTATAAATCAATATGCCACACACTTGAAAGAATAGAAAACTGATGAAGTCTGCGGTCTTTGGAAACAAATGAAGAGCCTGGTAAGTGTGTAATGGATGTACTTCGATAGGTACATCATGAATTATCATGGTTTTTAAGTTAGTCTGTAGCTGTCAAGTGTAGCACTCCACCTTGAGCTCTGAATTTGTTTCCTCCAGCAAAACTGACTATGCGCCTCATGTCTAATAGCCTAATTAAACTCTTTAGTCACTGTGACTGGAGATAGGTGAGTATATGTGATGTACCGTTGCACAGCAGAGGACTTTCATAAAAACAAAATCATCTAATGAACGTTCACTATTTGTTTTGTCACTGTGACTAACAGATATTTCATATGCATGAACGTTTTTTATAATATGAAAAATAACTCTAGGTGCTCATTATTAACAATGGAAAACAAGTGCATTTAAGGGCATACACACTGTGGGTGGGTGGGTG
>JAOTRR010000001.1:31827782-31845286 GCA_028570945.1 Gogo arcuatus
TATACATATATTTCCCATTATGATCCACAAATCATTTCCAAAAGAAAAAACAAATGTATATACTATTTCACCATAGATGGGAAAGACAAAAGTGAATGCTTAAAACAGTGGTCAACTGGCTGTTCGATGAAATTGCTAAAAGTTGAAAGTCCATATCCATTTTAGAGTGGTGCTGCTAGGGCTAAAATGTGGAAAGAATGTAAGATAGTGCATTTGTTTTCTCTCGTTTTTCTTTTTTGATTGTGGTGTAAAAAGGAACAATCCTGAGATTATGTTAAAAACTCTATATTCCTAGATTTGATATGTTATGATCAGTAGAGATGATGAAAGCTATGGGTGCACAACTCTAGTCCTGTCTGTCAAGGCTAGAGTTATCAAGAATAGATCATCAAGACATCAAGAAAGAATATCAAGAAGGCAAAAGTTATCAAGACTGATTTATTGTAATTTACGTTCAGAGCTATTTCATTAGTATCATAAAGAGGTTCCAATATCTATGGCTTTTACAATTTTTTTTTCTTCTTGCTACAGTGATAGAGAGACAACAGATGTCTGCTTTTTCAGCTAAAGTAGTGAGCAGACCAAATGGATTAGCTGATTCACTGAAAGGGAACGAACATGGGGCATGAAAAACACACATTAGCTCATGGTAGTCATTACTTCGTCTTCACTTAGAAAGTAGAACTAGGCAAACTTTAACCTTGGAATTTACAAACATTGGTCTTGTGAGCCAATAGAAAACAAGAGGGCAGGGCTGTGGTCTCTGGTTGGTTAAAGCACAAGATACAATGCGCTGTTATTATTTATGCTGTTTGCATGGACCATGCTAGGGCTTTCCTGGTAAAATGCTATTTTTGTTTTTTTGTTGTTTTTTGTTTTTTACCTGCTAGAATTTTCTTGTCGGCCATGTTGACACCTGCATATAAATACTAGCTATTTCTTTTGTAGAATGGACTAAGCAATGATTTCTTGAAAAAACTAATCTTACAGTATTGGTATGGGATTTTATTGGCTTTTTTGTGTATACAGTGGGTGTGTAGCTAATAGGGATATAATTTGGTCTTGCCACACCAGAAGGGTTCACAGGGCATCTGTTTGAGGTATGCATCAGGACTTAGATCCCATGAGACACAACCAAAAAGTGTGGCGGTCGGATATGAAGTTCACAGGACAAAGAATGAATATGTTGCATAATGCATTTACAGCTTTCATTCATTCATCCTTACTAACTGCCTAGTCAGGGTCACGTGGTTTAAATTAGAACCATCTAAATTCTTTAAGAAATACTGTGGGAAGGTCCAAAAAAGATAATACCTGCGAGGATGAGATTAAAGAAACATTGAGACTAATTATGAACCTCAGTGATGTAGCTGAGGTTGAGGACCTGTCAGATTCAGAATTCACAGACCATGTTGACAGTGCTAGCATTTCTACATTTGGAGCATTGTGTTATATCCCTAGTATCTAAGTAGATTTTGTTACTATTATCTAACAAATCGTCGAGGGTTACATCACTAAGTACTGACCTTTGCTAGATAACACAAATCACCCTGAAATTCTTACTGTCAAGAAACATTTCATACAAAATTCAGTTGTGTTCCCATATTGCCTCTGCCCTTTATGTTTTCCCACTCTTCTACAGTACATCCATTTTAGAAGTATGTGCATGGAAGATGCAGTGCATCCAAGAACCAGAATCACTTTCATATTGCATATTGTTATTTTTATTCTTTCTTAAGTTATTGACACACATGGGAACAAATCATCTTAAGCAGTAGGTGTTCACTGAAGCACTAATACCACACCTGTCAATTTTAAGGAGGATGATATCTATGAGATAACGAGATCCTGCATGTTTTTCGATTTATGCCGTACACGTTTGAGCCGAGGCCAACCATCAACAGTGCTGATGGTGACAGAGAGCCACAGGGTCATCATCAGGAGGAATCTGATGAATTTGAGTGGTAAGCTTATATTTAATCCCAGCATGGAACAGCCCTAAGTTGGTAAAACACTTGTGCAAAAAGTGCTTCTAACAATACTGCAAACTTGTGCAAATTCCACCCTGTCCAAAACCAGTTAGCGCCAAATATTTATTCTTGCAACTTTTTAGAAAAGGGAAAAGAGCCTAAAAGGGGAAAAGAGCCAAAAACACACCAACAAACAATGTTTGCTGTTTACAAGCTACTACTACAGAGCAAGACCCACCATTGGGGATGAGAGATATATGTTCTAGAGAGAATTTAATTGGATTATTACAACAACTATTAGGGGTATTAGTCATTTTCCCAGATATGAGAATATCTCCAAAACTATTTTTTGGCACTTGAACTAATGAATTTTAGAGTATATTAGGATTGCACATCTATTTCTCCACCATCCAAGATTACTCCACATAAACACTGCTGCACTTGGGGGGGAAAAATATCTAAAACTAGCAGTGAATTTGTAATAGCTGATATAACCCTGTTCTCAGTTTCACACAAACAGCTAGAGGACCAGTAGAATTCTCAAAGATGTATAATGTGTATAGATACAGACAGTTTCTCAGCTTGTCTCTGTATCAGAGTACAGTGTTACTATTGCGATCTGGGATTTATTTGACAGCAGTGCTTCAGGCATGGAAGTGTTTGTGAGCTCCTGTCTCTGTATGCACTCTCCTTTTTTTAGTGTGTTTAACACGTTTAACAACCGAAATAAAACACACAGCTCATTATTGTATGCGAGCAAAATAGCAAAAGTAAATTGCATTGTTAAAATGCTATATAGATAGAAACCAAAAGCCTAAGCAGCTTTATAGTTTTTTTTTATTATTATTTTACTCTTTGGCCTGCTTTTCTATTGAGTAAGAGGGATATAAACTGTACAATGCCTGGAAAATATCCAAAGGGGCCATAAGGTTTCTCCAGGTCTTCCTGAGGTGTGTGACTTGTTTTGGCCCCAGGGTTTGGACTCGTACTCACAGCACTGAACAAAAGGACAGAAAGTACTCAAATGAATATGCCAGTTGCGGCCAAAACACTGAGGCTGGAATGTTAAATAAAGTGTGCATTTCCTGCTCTGTCTGAAGACAAGCAAGTTCCAGTCATGAAAAATGAGAAGAGTGGAGAGTCTAAGCACAAAACCTGAATGAAGATACAACAAGCAGTGCAGTCTGGAAGGAGGGGGGGCGGGGGGTATACAGCACTGGAAACAAATTTAATTTACAGACCTCCGATGAAAGATGGATTCAGACCCACAAATGGAGGTGGTGTTTAAAACTTGGAAGAAGCCTAGGTTTTCTTATACACAAGAGTCTGTACAGCTGCAGTGTGCTAATTCTTCAGACTTTAAAAGTGTATTTTCATGTAATGACATCTTATGTGTCAATCTGGTACATCTTCAAATATAAAGAGCTTGTTTTCTTTCTTCCATTTTGGACAATATCTTGTTTTATTGAGATTGTTATTTCGATTAAAGCATGATTTGTTGAGAAGACACTCAAGATGCACATTAAAATCTGTGCACGTGTTTTTTGCATTTAAGACCACAGAGCTGATGGCAGATCCATGTGAGTGCATATTTTAATCATTTATCATTACATTTATTGCAAATTTGTACAAAGCATCCAATTAAAGTTTTAGTCATTAGCAATTATTCAGTCTTTTATACATGCACTATGAATAATATGCTACAAATGCCCTGGTGACTTTTCAGTCATGCCATGAATCTGAGCAAAGTATTCCTTCTATAGAAAGAGAAAACCAGGTGTTGGATGGGATGAGAGAACATGTGAACTTTAAGATGCGTGAAGGAGGGAGCACAAGGAGAGAGCAACGTAACCACTGTTCAGGAGCAACAGGTAACAGTGGCAGAGTGCACGCTCCTGAGAGAGAGTGAAAAGAGGAGAAAGGGAGAAAGAGAAAGAGAGAAAAGAGGTGGATAGAAGCCAAGTCAGCACCACATTCCTCCTCTGCACAGGCTGACTCAGAGCGAGATTGAGGGGGGAGTTAAGCATTTATCCAGATGTGGAAGGCTTGGACTTCAGGAGGCAGGGTCCAAACTCTTCAACTAATACATCACTTCAAACACACACACACACACACACACACACACACACACACAGAGCACATCCTGCTTGGTTAAGAACAAGGAGAAACAAGAAAACAACGTGGCCTCTCATTGTGTACATGCCAGCAGCCAATTTTTTTTCCTCAACCACAAATCTCAAGGTAAGTCATATTTGGCATAGGTTTGATTATCTTTTTAATTTTTGCTGAGATTTGTTTTAAGTCACTTCACAGTATTGAGATTAATACTTCAGTAATTTTCTGTGAGAGCTGCTTCAGTAACTGTTTCATCACATCAAATGTTAAATGTTAATTCTGTTTGTATATTGAAAAGAGATTTGAAATAATTTTTTGCATAAAAAATATAATAACAAGGATAATAGCGTTATATAAACCTTTTCATAATTAGAGCACTTCTTGGTTTATCTTTTTGATGTCACTATGAATTCATATGGAATTGGTTTGTGATAAGTGTGACTCAAGTTCAAGTTTCAAGACAAAATATAAAATGAAGTGGTGATGATTCACTGTTAAAATATGGCCAGCATTCTATATTATGCCCAGATGAAAAAGTTGGGTGTTTGGCTCCAGCAACATCAAAAGTTCAATGCGGTTTGTGTGGAATATTTATATAATAGGAGACATTACATGTGCTAAATATGAGAAGCATATGACTGAGTTCTATTACATATGTTGGCCATAAACCTCATCTAAAAGAAAACAGAAATATTCCACCAGTTCCCTGTTTCATCTTCACTGTAAAGATTAAACAGTTATCTGTTTAAAAGAAAATCCACCTTGAACAACTTGCATATTAATCTTCGGTGCCATGCAACAGTGATTTTTTTGTAATGAAATTCTCAATTAACTTCTTTCATCAGCATGTTAGTCAATGTATACTTTTGTTAACCATTTCCTACGTTACCCATATGCCATTTGACTACCTGCTGATAGTGGCGCCAGGGGGATTTAGCCATTGCTTTCATCTATAACTGAAGTCACTGATGCAGCAGTGCTTTATTCCTTTAGTCTGTCCAGTTCTCTCCCCTCCTCTGTACACTCTGTTCAAACAGATAAGCTTCCAAAGCTTCATGCTAATACCGTCCTCAACGCCGTCATGCTTGTCAACATGTAGATTGATATCTAGCCAATTCAAGTCTCTGCCATAACTAAGCACAGCTGCGTCGTATAGCTGCATTGCATTCTGGATCTTTGAGTCCAGCATTTGATGTCTCCAGTATTTCTATGCTGGATTTCTCTTTAATATGGTCACTGGAAAAAAGGTGAATGTCTCATAGGAATAACAAAAATACAGCACCAATCAACAAATTAGCAGCAGAATCACTAAAGACATTACAAATATTTCACATATTTAATGTATTTCTAAATACATTAAATGAACTTTTCCTTTTAGCCCAACAGGGTCAAGCATGGTATAAAACAGTAGTTGCATTCTTTAGTGAACTGGGAATTTTACACTTCTTGGCATTTGAACCAACACTACTTTAAAGTTTGCACTAGTATTATATTTTGTAATAAGTACTGATGAAATTATTCACTCCAGATGTTGGGGAAACTGTTAGTGATTTAACAAACTCAAGCAACTGCTCTTCCTGTGTTACACAAGGTAATTCTATCAGCATCTGACCAGGGTAACTGGAGAAGCCCATTTCCCAAAATAATCATGGGTTATTATCATACCACTGACAGACAAATAAATCATGCCTCACATTTGGCTATTTTCCCTCACAAAATGAAACAAGAACAATCTGAAGCAACTAAAGCTGGTGAATAAGCAATAAAAGGAGAAAACATAGGCCTAACTGACAGTCTTTGCCCTGCAGTCTAAATATCTTGCCTTAAAATATCCTTCTAGAAATTGATGGTGTAATTGGCCTGTCGAGAGCTTGCTTACAGAGGAAAACACTTGAGCAATGACTTATTTCATGAGGACTCAGCAGGTCTGTGGGGGTGGAAAGATGTAATACACCCCCTCATTCACTGTAATTGTGTAATGCACAGGATAAATGTGAAGGAGATTGAAAGGGGTAATACTTTACTTGAATTCGATGACTTGATTACCAATTATTAGCGTGGTTAAATAAAGCAAACCTTTTTGAGACTTCTAAGCACTTCATTTTGAAATCTAAATAATCAGAATTTGGCGCGTGACACCATGCAAATTAGTCAACTGTGTCATGGGAGGTTTTTTGTGGTTAGTGAGTCATGCTGTAATAAGGATGTTACCACCTCTTGCACAAAACAGTAGGGAAAGAAACCAGACGTATTGTTTATATTGGCAACTTGGAGTAGGCAGCTCTGCTAGCACAATAAAGCTCCAATTTTTCTGGGCCTAAAATAAGGCATACAGCCACAAGGAAGATAAATTAAAACAAATGCATTTTTTTGGCTTCTTGTGCACTCAAGGAGACAGCTAATTCCTCATCTCTATGATGGCAAGAAATTTGGCCGTTCTGGAATTGTTTGTTAGACATTATATTGATTCTATTAAATATGATAATTATACCACAGCACCTCTGAATGCTTAATTGTGATTGGTCAGAATGTGTTGATTAGTTTTTATATAATAGCAGCTCTACTAATAGTAGTGCTGGCTGTAATTCAGTTCAAAAGTTTATATTAATGTGCTTGTTCTAATATGTTATCTTTTTTGTACAGGTACACAGGGACTTGTATGACAGATACTACACATAAAGAGATTTAAAAAAAGTTTAGTCCTTGATATGGTGAAGTTTATTTGTAACAGTCAGAGGTAAAGCTGTAATTTTTCAACACAGCAAATTCTTCAAGACGGAAGGCTTTACGTTTCTTAGTAACATGTCAAGCTCTGTTTTTCTGTATTCTGTATTTATTTAGTAAACAGATGAAATAGCCTGTTTCCATTGTATAATTTTGATATTTCAAATGACACACTTCCTGTTTTTGGCTCTCCACACACATTAACACACGCATGTTCATTTCTGACCATAAAGTTAGCAAATGGGCCAAACAAAGAAAAAATGCATTTGTCTAACCAAGTTAGCATCATGATAGCATTATACCATTATTATTGTTATACCACTAGACCTTTTAAACTGTGCTTGGATGTATACTTCCATAGATTTCCCGTCCACAGGTTGGAGGATGGCATAAAAGAGACATGGCTCTTCTGGGTGTCTCTGCTCCCTGGCTGAAGGCAGCATTGTATCTGCTGCTCCTCATTTTGCCTGCTTGTGTGTGTGTGTGTCCGAGGTCCTGCAGTTGCCCCAATCCCAAAGAGGTGCACTGTACTTTTCGCCATCTTTCATCACCCCCACGCAACCTACCCAAGGATACAGCGAGAGTCAATCTGGGGTAAGCAACTCTACTAACACAGTATATACATATGAATGCAAGCATATTATAAAGTTGTAGCTCATTTTTAAAGGTTACTGCATTTTGATCAAGTATAATCAATGATAGTACTTTGATACTGCGGTTGAGAATAATGCACTTTCAGCCATCTCATTTTTCATAATTTCCTGTAAAACATCAGCATTATTTGAATAGAAATGAATCTTAATTTATGACGTAACATATTTCCCATGAAGCTATAATAGCATTGTGGCTGTGGGAACTTCAGATTTTGGACATCTACGCCAGCTAGAGATGCTTATGTTGCATGGGAATGAGATCAGCACTGTGGCTTCGGGATCTTTTTACCAATTACGTTCCCTCCAGGTGTGTGCGTGTATATGCATATGTGCATGTAGGCATTTGTGTACATGTCTGTGCATGCAGAAGCGATACACAACTTTGTCATTAATATGTTTTAATGTGCAGAATGATACACATTATGCCTTAGGTCAGAGGTGATCAATCTTATCCGAAAACATCTACAAGTGTGGCTCCTTCTTGTTTGGAATGAAAATCTGAACCCACACTGGCCCTTTGTGGATAAGACTGGACACCCCTGACTTAGGTATTACCACAGAAAAGGTCATATAAGGCACATTTTCCCTCTCACAGATATTGAAGCTGAGCTACAACAAGCTAACAAGAGTAGATCCCAGTATGTTTGAGGGCCTGACAAGCCTAGTCCGCCTTCACCTAGACCACAACTTAATCAATTTTATCGAGCCTTTGTCCTTTAACGGATTAACATCACTGAAGCTGCTTCAGCTGGAGAGCAACATGTTACAGGATCTTCATCCACACACATTCACTACCCTCTCTCTCCTGGGGACATTCTGGGGCTCAGGCCTACGGCACCTTCACCTAGCAGACAACCAGCTACAGTACTTGCTGCCTGCTACTTTTCAGCATGTGAGCAGACTAGAAGTCCTCTCTCTGCATAACAATCCCTGGACTTGTAACTGTCAGCTCCATTGGCTTTTAGAGTGGGACAAGAAACACAAGGGTGAGACTTTTGTGAGATTTCAACACCTAATCTCATTATCATAATGCTTTTCCTTTAATTTAGCTTTTTTCCACAAAAAGCTTTAAAACAAATACTTGGACAGTTGAACCAATAATAATTCACCAAAAAGTTATGTACATGATATGTACATGAAACATAAAGGTATAGCAAATGCCCTGATTCTTTTCCTAAACTTATTACTGATCAATAGATTAACGGGCATAAAAGGACTAATTTTACCAGTGCTTTGCCTCTCTACAGGAGTGATTAAGTGCAAGAAGGACCAGGACTCTGCATCCAATGAGAACTGTGCTGTTTGTGCCTCACCACAATCTCTCAACAACAGCCAGATTTTCCAGCTTTCAGCACAGCAGCTGTCCTGTGACAGGCCTTCTCTACAATCCCCGCTGAAGCTTGGTGAGTATAGTGCATTGGAGGACCAGGAACCAGACCTCCCATACACCAAGGACTTGGAGCGTCCACTGGGCCACTTGGCCTTCACGTTGTCTGACAGCCATGGGAACAGGGCACATGTGGCTTGTGATGTAAACCGTCCAGTTGAAGGAACCTCCATGGTATGGGAGAAGCTGAAAAGGTCGGATGAGGTGGTAGTGAATGTGACCTTAGTAACCCTGCTTGAGTGTGAGATTGACAGGGATGCTCTCCAGAACCTATGGAGACTTGTTGCATACTACTATGAAAGCCCAGCCATCTTGGAGCGAGGATCGAGGCATATGAACACATCAAAGGTGTCCTTTCAATACTCCCAGGTCACAAGTGAGGACTCCCCTTACTTTACTGAACTCAAAGGACACTTAGTGGCTGATCCAGCCTGGTTGCTGCAACCCAAGGTTACTATTCAGTTGAACAGACGCAAAACAACAACAAAAAAATTGGTACTGAACTTTTCTACATTCATATCAAAGCAGATCAATGGAAGAGGAAAACAAGAAGATACAGACTTTTCTTGGGCTTTGATTCCAAGAGGAACCCTGGGGAGGATTCAAATTGTGTTGGAGCACTCTGAGGCCATTCTTAACTGTAATATATTGAGTTCAGGGTATCTGTCTGTTGAGTGGATGCTTCCCGACCTAACTACTTTAGACAAAGCAAATTCCCACAGAATTACATCAGACCATAACAGATTAGTCATCAAAAACACAAGCCTGTCAGACAGCGGGCTCTATCACTGCTTTGTGCGTACTGAGACAGAAGTAGACATAGTTTCATATAGGCTTGTGGTTAGGGAACGTCTCCTCAGTCCTAGTGACCTAAATGGAAAGAAAATGTCTGTGAAGAATGGAGAATCCCTCAGTCTTCCCTGTTCAGTTACTTCACCACAGCCAATTGAAACGAGATGGTTCCTACCAAATCATGAGATTCTAAAGGCATCCAATGCAATGGGACGAATATATGTGTCACAAAATAACACTCTGATCATAAAACAAGTGAAGAATGAAGATGCTGGGGAATACAGTTGTTTAGCAGCTAATCTTCATGGGGCAGACATGTTGTCTCATTTGGTTGTTGTAACAGGGGAAAAAGAGGAAGAACTCACAGATTTTAGTGTGATCAAGGGTGAATCACCATTGCATGACAAGGAGGATGCAGAGGGGTCAGGATATCAAGAAATCAAACAGTTGGCTGTTACACAAACACCACACAGGGTGCTTGGAAAATATAGGAGTACAGGTGGATTTAATCGACAGGGTTTTAAAGGAAAAAAGATAAATGGGAAAGGGAGGAAACCAAATAAATCTGTCAAACAGATTGACCCAAGCCGCTGGGCACAAATGTTAGCAAAAGCCAATGCTAAAGTCTCGACTATGCAACCAGTAACAATTTTGACAGTTGCAGACACAACAGTAGTAAAAACAACTACTATGACTACAACCACTATGACTACAACCACTCCTGCTCCAGTCACTCTCTCTTTTACTACAAGTGCTACTACTAGTAGTGATATAAATGATTTTGATACTAAGCAGCTGGTACAGTCCCATAACAGAAAGCCTACAGACCGCAGTTCACCACACAGAACACAACATCTACATCGAAAGTCTGGTGATTCAAACATTACAAAAATGGCTTCAATAAATCTTTACTCAACTACATTATCTCCTAGTAGCTCAAACTTGCAACCTGTGACACAAACCGAGAAACAGATTGAAAGACAAATATTAGAGGAGAAAATAAGGGCAAATAATCGCATCCCCAACCCAAGACGAAGACCGCCATACAGAAGACCTCAATCAAGAAGGTTACGTCCACCTACGCATCCCCCAACAACAACAACAACAACAACAACAACAACAACAACAGAAATAGCATTCACAACTTTATTAACTACAACAGCTCCTGAATCTTTCATCACCATAGACACTCACGTTGGAACTATGAATAAGACACCAGAAAGAAAGCCATTCACAGATTCAGATAAATTGACTGAACAAGACCCTAAAATCAAAGACAGTTTAAATATAGACATACCAGAGAAGTCTCAAGCTAACAAAAAAGCTACATTGCCAAAAGAAGGAAAACCTACAGTCATAACTTCTAGCACTCCTGTCATGTTAGCGCCAACACAAGATAAGTGGTATGGACACAAAAACATTGAGGATATTAATTGGAGTAGCGGCACAACAAATAAAGAAAATAATAGACAAAAGATAACAAGTACAAGTTCTCCTACTATTCAAATTACTAACATTAAACCTCCTGTACCTCAGAAAGAACCACTAACCACAGAGAAACCAGCCCTGTATAATAACATTAGACACAGAGTGGACAACTCAATGAACATACCTGAAAGTCCTGATTTGTCTGTCCACCCTTGGTTAGCTCATAGAAAAAAACAAATACCAGTTACACCAAGGCCTTATACCATGTCTCCCTTATGGATTTATACCAACCGCATCCCAGTCTGGCCAAGAGTTCATGGATCAAAGCACCACTCTTCACTTGACAGAACCTTGCATTTACTGCACACAAGCAGAAGAAATGCAGGGTTTACTAATCAGCCTGAAATCACAGCACAAACAGCATACCCCACACCTTACACCACTTGGTCAGCAGCAACCCCTTTTCCCAAAACTGTAGCACCACATGGTAGCTTGTCCCAAGTAAGGGACTACTTGCTCTTCAAGAGGCTTCGAAACAGATACCGACAATCCCAGCTTGATGCCCACCGATTAGCCCAGTCAGGAAAGCAAGTTACTCCCAAACCAAGAATTTACCAGCTCACCCCACAACTACATCCAGCTCCAAATTTTTCAAGTATCTACAAGCCTGTAACACCCCCTTCTATTATAGCAGCTACCAGCAAGCCACACTCCACAGCCAGCATACTATATGGCAGTCGCTGGTACTACAGTACCTTTGGACCAAAGAAATTAAGCACTGCTCTTCCCTTTCCAAACTTGATGGGGAGTGGTGTGAAGCCCAGAATAATGACAGTTGATTCAGCCACTGTTTCTGTGCTGGCTGAGACAAATGTTCTTCTGCGCTGTCAGGCATCAGGAGACCCCAAGCCTCTTATTTCCTGGACAAAAGTCTCTACAGGTGGGTAACCAATATGAGTACAGTATATACACTATATGGCCAAATGTTTGTGGACACCTGACTGTCACACCCATATGGACATTTGAGCATCCCTCTCCAGATTTAGTCCCCCCCTTTGCTGTGGTAATAACCTCCACTCTTCTGGGAACACTGTCCTCTAGATTTTGGAACATGGCTGTGGGGTTTGCCAATTCAGCCACAAGAGCATTAGTGATGTCAAGCAAGTAGGCCTGGGGTGCAGTTGGCATTCCAGTTCATCACAAAGGTGTTCAATGGGGTTGAGTTCAGGGCTCTGTGCAGAACACTTGAGTTCTTCCACTCCAACACAGGAAAACCATGTCTTCATGAACCTCATGTTGTGCACATTGGCATTGTCATACTGAAACAAGTTTGGGCTAGGTCCCTTAGTTACAGTGACGGGAAACTGTAATTTGACAGCATACAAAGACATACTACACAATTGGGTGCTTTCAACTTTGTGGCAACAGTTTGGGGAAGGCCCACATATGGGTGTGATGGTCAGGTGTCCACAAACCTTTGGCCATATAGTGTATATACACTATACATAGTCTGCAACAAAAAGTATATACTTTTTAATTATATATTAGACTACCTTTTGTTCATAAAGGTTGAAGAACACAAATATGCTTCCAATATACAATATATGTGCAATATTTGTTATATAGACTAGTGTTTATACATCATGTGCTAAATGTACAGACTCATTATTCATTCATTATTTATTCATCTGTATATATTCATACAGATTGCTATGTCACTGTTAACACTGTAAACTCAAAAGCACCATACAGAGAGCTGTGCATATTTTAAAACAACACATGATATATGTCAAGAAATACCTGCTGTTTTGACTGATGAACAAATAAATTAAAATGTTTTTGTGTCTGTCCTTAATACAGCAACAGATGTACTTGATTCCCCTTTACATATTTCCCATACAGGTGCTACAATTCAAGCTAGTACCAAACATGGACAACGATTTGAGGTTCTTCCAAATGGTTCCTTTGTTATAAAGAATGTACAGCTGCAGGACAGAGGTCAGTACCTTTGCACTGCACAGAACAACTTTGGCTCAGATCGCATGGTGGTCAGTCTGATTGTACAGACAGAACCTCCCAAAATAGAGGGCCCCAAATTCAGAGATGTCTCTGTGTACTTGGGGAAACCAATCAGCTTGGACTGCATCGCAGCAGGCAAGCCCCAAGCTCAGGTCTCCTGGATTCTTCCAGACAGAACCATTGTGCGGGAGTTCATGCATCTTGATAGACCTATCTCACTTTTTCCTAATGGAACACTCAGCATCCACTCAGCAAACTTTTCCATTAAAGGCAACTACAAGTGTATTGCTAGTAATGCAGCGGGTGCTGACACTCTGACCTAT
The DNA here is from genome assembly GCA_028570945.1 of Gogo arcuatus. Taxonomy (NCBI): domain Eukaryota; kingdom Metazoa; phylum Chordata; class Actinopteri; order Siluriformes; family Anchariidae; genus Gogo; species Gogo arcuatus. The sequence goes on from JAOTRR010000001.1 coordinate 31,841,194, forward strand.
CAGCTACATGTTGCTGCATTGCCACCAACAATCAAAGAAGAGTCCTCTGAGAGCATATCTATTAACACTGGAAGAAGTATCTATGTACACTGCACAGCTAAGGGACAACCAGAACCTCTCCTTAAGTGGGTTCTTCCCGATGGTTCACAACTGAAACCTACACAGTTCGTTGGGAGGCGTGTCTTTATTTTCCCCAATGGCACACTCTACATCAAAAGTATCGTTCCTGTGGATGCAGGAAGATATGAGTGTTCAGCCACAAACATGGTTGGGTTTGCCCAGAGAGTGGTGAAGCTGGATATCAGGCAGGAGTCCCCAGGTCCTTGGAAAGGTCCATCTCAGCAACATAGTGTTTCAGCCATGTATGGCTCTACAGTGTTCCTACACTGCCCTGAGTCAGCTGACTACCACAGAGGTACAGTCTGGAGGCTGCCATCTAAAACACTGTTGGACCATCACTACAGGTATGAATGCATTGTAAAAATAAGTAAACAAATAAACATTTATGTTGGTGTTTAAATGACATTATACTGTGATTCTGTTGCAATACAAATGTATGATTTTCTGCATAAATACTTCATAAACCTCAGGCTCACCAGTGTACGAGGCACAACCGTGTACAAACACAGCTGGTGTGAGATAATTAAAACCACACCTGACTCTTATATACTCAAACATATATTCATCATTATTGTATCAATGTCTGAAAAATGTTAAACAATCTGTGGTGTCAGACAGGAAACCAAAATAAATTTTGCTGATCCAGACAAAACAATAATGATGTGGCAGACAGGAATTTCAATATTTATTAAACTTCAGTTACACTTCACATTAGATAACTTGTAACAATCCATGCCTTGGATTTAAATCTTTTTTTTTCCTGAGTATGTAAGAAAACAATGCTGCAGATGTCCTAGATTAATAAAATAACAACAGTCATAAGAATAATAACAGACGTGTTAACATTCTTATTTCTGATTTGTCTTTAGTCCTCATAGACACATCAATGCTTTCCCTAATGGCACACTCAGGATCCTGCAACTGACTGAAAAAGATCAAGGAAGTTACTTGTGCATGTATCAAAGGCCCAACGGAGAGGATATGGAACTATTTGAACTTGAAGTCCTGATGAAGCCACCTAAAATAGAGAACATGGGCAGTCAACAGAAGAGAGTTACAAATGGAGATAACTTCTTTGTGGATTGTATAGCTTCAGGTCTTCCAGACCCTGAAGTGTCTTGGAGTCTCCCTGATGGCACAATGATAAACAATGCTCTCCAATCAGACGACAGTGGAACTCGCACTCGTCGCTATATTATATTTGAGAATGGAACACTCCTGTTGCCACACATGGGAAAAAGTGATGAGGGCGATTACACATGCTATGCAAAGAACACACTGGGAGAGGATGCAATGAAAGTGAGTGTCCAAGTTGTCCAAAATTCACCCCGAATTTCCTCCAAAGACCAAGTGTCTCTCCGTTTTCCACTTGGCCAGTCAGCCCAGCTGAAATGTGATGCTACTGGTGAACCTCCACCTACAATTATCTGGATTTCTCCAAACAATGAAATGATAATTTTATCTTCAGCCAAATATCGAATACTCAAAGATGGAACACTGATCATTAATAAGGTCACTTTGGCAGACCAGGGAAAATACACTTGTGTTGCAAGGAACTCAGCTGGTGATGACATTAAGAACGTGAAGCTCCAAGTAGAGGTCAGTGAGCCAAAGATCAATGGAAAAAGTGGACGAACTGACAGTAGAATTTTGGCAGTGTCCTATCAGACTGTGCTGATGCACTGCAAAGCTGAGGGCATGCCCGAGCCCCAGATAACATGGACGACATCTTTTGGCATGTCCCTGCCTACACCTTATGTTGGAGGGAGATTCCAAGTCCATAAGAATGGTACTCTTGAAATGCGAGGCATCCGGAAAAGTGATGAAGGTAAGTTTCTGTGTGTGGCCAGAAATTACCTGGGAGAGGCCAGCCTAGTAATTGACCTTGAAGTTGCATCACTTGCTGAAAAACCAAGCTTCCTTGTTCCAAATATTGAGGTGTTATCCCTCAAACCTGGTGGTGATGATATCATTTTACAGTGCCATGCTATGGGAAAACCCAAGCCAGAGTTTGTCTGGATTCTGCCCAACAGCACAGTGCTGGTTTCAGGAATGAAACTAAAGAGGTTTGTTCACTCTTTGGAAAATGGCAGTTTGCATATTATTCAGCCAGTGCCCAGTGACAAAGGTGTTTATCGTTGCTTGGCCAAAAATGTTGCTGGACAAGCTGAAAAACGCTATGCTTTGGAACCTGGAAGGAAGCCTCAAATTCGAGGTACACCTACACCTATGAAGATTTCATTTGGACAGACACTAAACATGCCATGCACAGTGGAAGGCTGGCCCCCAGCCACCATCACATGGACTCTTCCAAATGGTTTGGTATTGGACAGGCCTCAGGTTATTGGACGAGTCACCTTTTTATCAAATGGAACCCTTCAACTTAGAGAAACTGCAAAATCTGATCGGGGTACTTACATTTGCAAAGCCACAAACACATTTGGATCATCAACAATGTCTTATCCTGTGACTATTATGATACTTCCACCACAGATCACTAATGCACCCCCGTCCATAATAAGAGTTGCTAAGGGGTCTCCAGTTACACTTAAATGCATTGCTACTGGTACTCCTAAACCAGACATTTCATGGACTCTGCCTGGGAGGACCACACTTGTGCCCAATAATCGCTTCACCTCATTGGGTGGAATTTACATGACAGAGGATGGTACTTTGATCATACAGGATCCCAGCCTTATGAACTCTGGAATTTATAAATGTAATGCCAAAAACGCCTTGGGAATGGACTTCAAAGCAACATACCTTCAGGTGAACTGAACATGTGAAGGAGAAATATGTGTTAAACTGAAGTTAAAACCATTTAAGACATGGACACTATATGCTTGTAAACCAGTGTAAATAGAAAGCTACACTTAATGTTTCTGGGAAAAAAAAATCTCAACAATTCACAAATGGGCATTATCATTCTTTCTTCTTAAAAATACTAGCAAGTATTACTGCAGCCTTGGGTTGGGAACCAACACACTCATGTTCCAGAGAACCCATGGGATATTTTTTTTGTACTTAATTTATGGAAATATTGGTTTGTACAGAAAATTATACATCCAGCTGTTAGAGAGTTACATGTCAATGTTTTGAAAATTAAAAAAAGTTACATAAATGTATATTTTTATATGCCACACTAGATTTCATTTGAATCCTTTCTGCTGTTTTTATGCAGTGTAAATATATGTCTAACTAACAGCCTCAGGATGTACATCTACAACAACACAGCCTTTCACTGCTAGAGTAGAAAGGCAGCCTTGTAGGCACAAATGTTAGCATTGTTCTAACCAAAAACTAGACACAATCAGCCAATTCTGTAACAGAAATACTGTCACTGCCTGAAGAAAAGGTTTTGGATGGGCACGTTTATGAACAACCATAAATGAATAAATTGAAGTGTAGCCTAAAACCAGACATTGTGTTGGTGTTCCAATTTTTGTGAAACTGTATGTTTTATTATTGCTATTATTGTTATTTAAATGTTATTGTTCTTATAATTTTGCCAGATGGCCTGAGCTGCCTATCTTATATAATCATCACTTAGTACATGATTAACATTCTGAGAACAATCAGAATGAATGCTCACAGCTTGGGTATCAGACATGGCCTATTAGGCCATTTGTTTTATTAACTCTGAAGTGATCCAAGCAGAAATATCTGCTCAGAATCAGAGAGGTTGTCTCATGGGTGGCATGTGCCTCCCTTGAAATAAGTTTTTCCACACCAACTCTCAAATCACATGTGACTTATTCCTATGCGATTCCTGCTAACCTATTATTTTAGAATTGTAACTATTTTTTGTCAAATGCCTTAAGTATAAGGAACTATAGATGAAGCCAATACAGTATGTAATTACTGTACCAGTCAAACGTTTGGACACACCTCCTCATTCATAGGTTTTTCTGTATTATGACCTTGATGACGCTTTGCACACTATTGGCATTATCTTAACCAGCTTCATGAGGTA
>JAOTRR010000001.1:31950159-31960245 GCA_028570945.1 Gogo arcuatus
CCATCATTTTTATTTTCTCGATGTGAAGCGTCAATTCAATGTTACTGAATGCTACCCACAGAGACGTTTATTATTTTCCTAGAACAGCACATCATGACCTTTATTTATTGCATACCACAGAATTTACAATTTTCATTAATTAAAGAGTAACGTCAATTTGTCGTTACATTTAATGTAGTGGAACGTCTGTTAGTCGTTCCCTCACCAGACTCTCTTTTTTTCTCACTCAAAGTTAATAGCATTAAACAAAGCATAAACTCCTCTGTCCTTAAAGTTACAGCTTTACCTCTGATGGATACAAAGCACTGACACTGGAGACTCCTGTCATAAATGTTAAATAAACGTCTTGTTTTTTAATCTGTTTAATTCTTTTCAGTTCTGTTGGAACACATATTAGAAAGAAATAGCATGTAATAAAATATGTTGTAGAAAGAAAATATAATCCAGAATTCAACAATGCTGACAACAGTTAGTTCTGGTCCACTAATTCCAAGAGTGCTGATATTCAGTAGAACAGCACTGGTACATTTCACTGTTTGCATCACTCCGCTTGTCATTCCATTGAAACCGTTACTACACTTACTACAGTCAGTCTGTATCTTACACACTCTCTATGTAGCTGCGGCTTCTTTGGGAAATACACTATATGGCCCAACGTATGTGGACACCTGGCCATCGCACCCATATGTGCTTGAACATCTCATTCCAGATTTATTCTCCCTTTGCTGTTATAATAAGCTCCACTCTTCTGGGAAGGCTTTCCACTAGATTTTGGAGCATGGCTGTGGGGATTTGTGTTCTTGTGCCTATGGCCAGAACACGACATGATTAATTAACAGAACCATTAAATGCTATGTTTGTTTTTGCCAGTGAAACCAGCCTACATTTTGTTTTTATGTGCTGTTTTACTTAATCATATTTTAATGATATACAAACAATTAATTTTTGGAAAATTTATCTTTGGGAAACTAAAAGCCTCTGGAAACCATAAAGCCTTTGTAAACCCTCTTTTCTGCTGACACAGTAATGCACAGCACATAAATATTTATATACAGTGGCTTGCAAAAGTATTCAACCCCCCTGAATAAAAGTCAATATTAATTATTGGTCAGCAAATAATGAAAAGAAATTCAAGAACTGACTTATCCTCTCAGGTTCTATGAGCTCTGGATGAAAGATATAGCCTTAAAGAGGACACAATCAACCTGTAATTGGCCTTCACCTGTGAATCTAAACAAATACCACCTCATTTGAACTATCAACTGTCAAGAGACGGTCAGTCTGAAGAAAAGGAGTGAAAATGAAGGCAAAGGAACATTCTAAGGAAATAAAAGATAACTTAATAGATTTTCATTAGTAAAGAATAGAGTGTAAAATGATAAGAGGTTGGAAATCCCAGTAAGCACATCCTGTAAGAGCATCCTGACGGGAAATATCTCCACCTGGTTTGGGAACAGCACCAAGGAGGACAGACAGGCACTCCAGAGAGTGGTGCAATCAGCCGAGCGCATCATCCGCACCGAGCTCCCTGACCTGCAATCCATCTACACCAAGTGGTGCTGGACTAAAGCCTGGAAGATAATGAAGGACCTCAGCCATCCAAAAAATGCTCTTCTCTCCGTTGAGGTCAGGGAAGCGCTTTCGCTCCCTTAAGACCAACACAGAGAGAATGAGGAGGAGCTTCTTCCCTCAGGCCATTCGATTCGGGTTCTTAACCAGGACAATATGTAGGTCACATCACTTCATTCCTCACTGATTACCCCCCCCCCCCCCATCTCTTTCACACAATCATTCGTACAATCATTTCATTATAGTGCAATACAGTGTGTGTATATTACATACACTGGATATTGAATGTATATTCAGTGTATATTGAATGTATATTCTGTATATTCTCTGCAAAGTATTCTATTACATTTTATTCTTTATTCTATTTATTATATTATATTTTACTCTTTTTCTTTTTACTACCTTACCTTTACCTTTATATGTACTACTTTCGGAGCATTACACTAAGCATTTCACTGCATGTTGTACTATGTATGATTGTATTTGTGACAAATAAAATTTGAATTTGGATCAATGGTGAGGAAGCAGAAGCTGCATCACACCACCCAAGCACTACCTAGACAAGGCCCTCCATCAAAACTCAGCACAAAACAAGACAGAGACTGGTGAGTGAAGCCACAGTGAGGGTACCAGTCATTCTGGAGTACAATGGTCGAGAATAAAGATGCACCAGACAGCCATTTCAAGAGATCAGTATAATTGGGGACTGTATGAGAGGATGGCTAGAAAGAAACCACTGTTCAAGAAGAGACATATGAAAGCACAAGTGATCCAGTGAAGATGTGTTTTTGGTGTGTTGAGACCAAGATCAAGATACTGTGTCTGGGCAAGTTTCAAAGTGCTATGTGTGTTGCAAACCTAACAGGTCATACCTTAATTAACACCATCTCTACAATGAAATATGGTGGTGGTTGCATCATTCTCTGGAGACACTTTTCATCCTGTTACAGGGCTATTACAGGAGGTGTATTGCTGGATGTCAGGGCATAATGAACAGAGATTTTGCTGTAATTTTCGTTGTCATATTTTTTCATTTACATTGTCGTTGCAATTTAGTCATGAAATAAAAGGATGTCAACGAATACTTAAGACTGTCACACAAAATTAACACTGCCTTTCAGCAGGACAATGCAATGGAGAAGTGGTTAAAAACATCAAAAGTCAAAAAGTCAAAATCCAGATCTGAATCTAATTGAAAATCTGTGGCAGTGTTTGAAAATTGCAGTCAACAACCAGCCAACCTGAAGAATCTGGAGCAACTCTGCCACGAAGAATGGGCAAAAATCATTCCCTAACAGTGTGCAAAGTTGGTAGCAACTTACACCAATAGACTTAAAACTTGTTATTGCAGAAAGGTGGTTCTACCAAGTCTGAAGGGGTTGAAAAATTATGCATGCTGCATTTTTCAGTTTATTTTTTTTTATTTTAAAAGATCTGCTGCTAAGGAATGCATTTTGACTCTAAAATGTGCTTTAAGAATATATTGATTTGCATGGAAAACTACTGACTGAAATAACCTGCTGAAGTGTCATTTGTAATCCAGATGAATCTTAAGGGGGTCAAATACTTTTGCAAGGCACTGTAAAAAAAAAAAAAATCACACACTATTGTAAATTTCCATGAAATGGTTAGAAGTGTAACATTTATAAGTTTATTTGTATTTTAACATGTTTTAACATTTAAGTTATGAATAGGAGAACACTCCATAAGTTGTTGACATTAATAAAGCTGCTGAGCAGTGCAACAGAAAAGAAGATTATGTTTGATAAGGTTGCATTCAGTCATAGATTTTTAGCAATACTGCAAGCTCTTACACTTCTGCAGAAGTTCAGATGCTGTGAGAGATTTGCTTTTATCAGCAGGATTCGTCTCTGGTTTGTATATCTTAAAACATCCTTAAGCATTTGGTGATGGGGATGGAGGAGTTTCAGGGGCGGTGCTTGTAATGGTCTTTGGTCTGACCATGAACTTTATTTCCAACTCATTTTCACTCCCAAATTTTGAAAAAGGTGAAAGGTGACACTGGCTTCACTATTTTGATGTGCTTGGTAATCCTATTGTTATCAATAAAAGCCCCTTTGCTTCATCTCTCTAGTGCAAAAGGCCAATGCATTTACTGGCTTTTTACGGATGAATCTTGTGCTTCAAAGTTCTGATACAAAAAGGTGAATGAATGAAGAAAGCATAGTCCATAGTATAGGGTAACACGTTCATAATTGTCTGTTTGTGTTGTTATTTAGTGCTAGATCCATCAGCATAGGATAATTATATTATAATTACGATATTTATCAGTCAGCAATGCATTATTACACGTTTGCGTAGGTCTCTTCATTAATGTTATTTTTTGGCGTGTAATCATGTTGGCTGATTAAAACACTCCATGAGTTTTGGGGAAATTTACGGTGTCTAAAACAGACTCTGAAAGCTTTATTAAATTCTATAGCCTATTCCTAAGTAATAAGATACTGAAAAAAATGTTTTTGATCAAATGAGCAATTGTACCATCCATCCATCCATTTTCTATACTGCTTATCCATTGTGGGTTGCGAGTGAGCTGGAGACAAATGCAGCTGACATCGAGTGAGAGGTGGGGTACATCCTGGACAGGTCGCCAGTCTATCACAAGGCTAACGCAGAGAAACAGACAGCCATTCATACTCACATTCTTACATCTGGGCAATGAGTTTTCATCCATACCAAAAGTCCCCCCTGTTGAACGTTACGTGCCTCCGTTTCTTGTCATAGTGAAATTTCTGTGTTTTGTGACTGGCCGTCAACGACCGGCATACATGATTGTACACATCCTGCAGAGTAGCAGACAGCTCAGACTTATAAACTTCCATAGTCTCTGGAGGAGGTTCCAGTTCAGGTTGCATTCACAGGCCCAGTGGTGTGTTGAGGTCCCTGCCAGACAGAAGGAAGGCAGGTGGAGCATCCATGCTCTGATGAGGAGCTGTTTTCAGTGTAAACCTAATAAATGAAAGGTGACAGTCCCACTCCCTGTGTTTAGATCCAACATAAGCTCTTATTGTGGTCTTTATTGTTGGATTTACTCCCTCAGTTTGGTTGGATTGTGGGTGATAGGCTGTGGTTAACCTGTGGACAGTTCCCACCACTGCTATGAGGAGCTCTTGTCTCTGAAGTAGACAAGGCCATCATGAAGACAGAATTCGGAAGAATCAACACAGGAGCCACTCTCCAGCATGGCATGTAGTGAACTGATGGTTTGTCAGTGTGCTGTAGTGTCTGCAACTGCTCCTTGTCAGTCAGCACCAACATGGGCTGGCTCCTGAGGTTCAGCGAACCCAGTGTAGCATAGCTGGGGAGTAAGTGAACCACCTCACCAGGTGAAACTGGGTTGCACGACAGCATGTCTGGGATAGAGTTGGCTATTCCCAGTTTATGAATAACTTCAAAATCAAAGTCTTGGAGCTGAAGGCATCATTGGGCCCTGATGGGGTTGGCCAGAACATCAGCCATTGCTGATGTTGTGATCTGTTACTACTCTCATGTGGGTACCCTCATTGTAGGGCTGGAAGAGTTCAGGGTTCAAATCATGCTGAGGCACTCCTTTTTTGATATGGAATATGGCCGTTCTGACTTCAAGAGGGTGCAGCTCACATATGCCATTGCCCTCACATGGCCCCTCTCATCAGTCTGAATTAAAGCAGCACCAAAACCAACATTGCACACATCTGTATGAATGACAAATGGTCTCTCAAAGTTGGGGAGAACCATGAATGGCACTGTACACAGCTTTGACTTAAGGTCATCCAGGGCCGGTTGGCAATCACTAGTCCATGTGAATGGGGTCCATTCCCTTGTCTTTGCAATGATGGGTTCCACAATCTTTGCATAGCCCTGAATGAATCTACGGTAGTACCCCAATATGCCAAGGAACCGTTTGACCTGTTTGATGATACAGGGTTTCAGGAAGTCTTGGATAGTACTGAATTTGTTCTCGTCCAGGCTCAGGCCTTCCTGAGTGGCAATCTAGCCAAGGTACTTGAGGGAGGATTTGCAGAAATGGCATTTTGAGAGCATCAAAAACAGCCCAGTGTCTGCCAGGCAGGTGAAGACTTTGTTGAGGTCCTGTACGTGTTGTGAGAAGGTAAGTGACACAATGATTATATCATCCAAATATACTGTGGAACATTTTAGGTCAGACCAGCCTGAACTGAATTAATTCGTCTCTGGAATATTGTGGAGGCATTTGACAGGCAGAACGGCATCACCTTAAATTGGTATAAGCCCATGTGACAGACAAAGGCAGTCTTGAGGCGGGATTCAGGGGCTATGGATACTTGCCGGTACCCCTGAGCGAGGTCTAGAGTTGAGATGTAACTCCCCAGAGCTAAAAGGTCCACTGACTTATCTACACTTGGAAGAGGGTATGAATCTTTGACTGTAGCCTTGTTCACTTTTCTTTAGTCCATGCAGAAATGTCGTTCGGTGCTTACGGGCTTTGGCCTGTCCACAATGACAACAGGAGATGCCCACAGTCCATAATACCATTGGCCAGAATCTTAGAGATATGTTCCCTGATTATCGTCCTCTTCTCTGGAGAAGTGCAATAGGGTAGTAGGCACACTGGGTTAGCCAAGCCCATTTCCATGGTGTGTTTGACCAGCAAGGTGTGGCCTAGTCTACCGTCGAACAGGTGAGAGAACTTTTCCAGAGATTTTGAGAGATCTGCTTTCTTCATCTCAGATAGGGCAGCATCTCTCACTTTGTCATGCATGCACACTCTCAGTTCATCATGGCTCAGGAATGCAATATGACCATCTAAGTTTCTTAGTTCCTCATCCGATAGGTCTGGACCAGACACACTGGTCCAAGCCATACTTTCCCCATGGCTGGATGTATATGTACATCACATGGTATCATGAAATCAGTCCTTAAAAGGATAGGGCAAGACAGGTCCTGAAAAACTGCCAGTTGGTGGCTGAACAGCTGTCCCAGCTGTCGGATCTGGAGCCAAACTGGGCCAGATGGTGAGCAACGTTTTGAAACTGCTAGCTCCGCAAGACTAAGTCCCAAGGTCTCACCCTGTCTTCTGATATTATGTACTTCACTAGGGTTGAGGGGTGCACTGCTGAAATATTTGCTCTCATATCCATAATTGCTTCCAGATGGGTGTCTTCGACCAGAATCTGTGTCTTGATAGACTGACCCAGATGGCAAGGTGTGTGCTGCACAAGGTTGACTGAGGAGCTGGTGCTGGAAAAGTTTTGGCCACCATTTAGGTTAGACCCTTTGGTATTGTTGTGATTGTGTTGTGGGTATTTGCGCGGACGGGCCCCTGCATTCAGTTGGGTTGCCTTTCTGTCATCACCCATGACATAGGCAGAAGTCTTCTCACACTCATGAACAGTAAGGGCCTCCTGACTTGTCTTCATCTTTGCCCCACCCTCCTCTTTTCTGCAGTTCATACAATTGCGACTGGTCACTACCATGGTCAAGCATTTAAAACAGTACAGGGTTTGGCACAACGGGATTTGGGGGCTGGATTCAGGCCTCTCTGAAGACATCAGGCCTAAATATGAGTGCAGTTCATGAGCTTTGAGTAGCAGGTCAGAAATTGTCCCCAGAGAAGAACCACAGAGGGTGAGTCTGTATTGGTCTGATGCATGCTGGTGCATAATCTCAATCTGTTTGGATACAGGCGATGGTTGTTTCAGACGTTTAAATACCCCCACCATGTGTTTCACAAAAGTTGGAAGAAATTCATTGAGCCTCTGAACACTATCTAGAATACCTCCCTATATCATTTCCTGGTTATCTCAAAGTAGGAAGGCTTTGGGGAAGCGATCAGAGAATTGCATCGGCAGGAACCACATCTTTGGTTCCTTTGCTTGAAATTTTGCAATTTTGACCACAAATAACTGGACATCAGACAGGCCGCAAGCTTCCTTATAAAGGGCCACCTCTTGAAGCCATTCATTTGGTTGTATGCTGTCAACAACCTCAAATCTCTCAGGGAGCAACCGTGACTGGTGCACAGATGAGTTCAAACCTGAGTTCAAGCTCATTCCAACAGCATTATGTAGGGGAATTGAAAGCCACGTCACAGGGGAAGAGGCATGAAAGGTGGGCCGGTAGTGTGAATCAGTTACCTGGGGGTGAGGTGGGGGGTTAGCCTGGCTATCTAAGTGTTCAAGCAAGCTTTTTGTAACTCAAGTGACTGGCTCATGGCTAACTGTAAATGAGTTACCTCAAGCTACAATGTTTAACCTGAGCAGTAAGGTGGTGTACCTCAGAAGACAAATTATCACAATGATCATATATGGCATCATCCCCAGAATCCCCATCATGCAACAATGAGCGTCTACTTGCCATTTTACCAGTCCAAGAAGCAAAGAAATATTTGCTACGCCAATGAACTACAGAGCGTAAGTCAAACTTGACCATAAATGGACATTACAACTCTAAATAGCTGAACAGTAATGTTTATATGCCAAAATAACAGAAAATAATGGTTAGCAGTAATCAAATAACAGTTTTTGTTTGTTATTTTAACAATTCAAGACAAGTCACTTAGCTTTTATCTCCCAGATGCTTCCCATGTAGTCCTGAAATGTTACAGCTGTGTGTCTCCTCTCATGTACTTTTGTTGTGGGCACCAGCAATGAATTGAAAAATGCGGATTCTGTCCAAACCGTGTATCCCTCCAGTGACGCAGTATAGAGTGTATAAGGTGCTGCCATGTATGTTTTAGGAGTTATACAACTTTGAATTGCTTGGGTTTCAATACACTGGCAACAGTTCAGTCAACAAAATCCACAACCAGTCACAGTTCCTTCTAACAAAAACACAGCTTTGTAAACCTATTCGGTTGGGTCCGCTCTTTCACGGTCCAAAACGGGCTAGCAAACTCAGCAGTAACCTCCCGGTAACTAGCCAGCCAGCAAGCTGCAATTGTAGTTCCTTCAGTTAGCAGCCAATGAAAAAGTAGCTTAGTCCTGTTTATACTCACTGAAAGATCATCATAGAGCAGGAATAGCAGTACACGGCAACCACACTGAATCCGCTTGAACTTAAACAACAGTCCGACCTTACTCAGCGAGTGGCTACAACTTAAAATTGGAGGTGATCATGACATGGTTCGGGCGCCATTTGTAGAGATATGGTAATCTCCGGGGAGCCGTTAAAGAAAAAGGAATGAGCACCAGACATAAAACTTCATACATTCAGCCATAGTTTTATTAAGGGGAGATACTGTTGTGACATAGGTCAGGGTTTCAACAGCAAAAAAGAGACTTATAGTGATGAGGGTTCAGGACAAGCATCTTCCTCATACAGAGGTAAACCCTGACTCCCCCAGAACTGAAACTTGATGTCACTGTATAGACGTCCAATCAGTGATCATTACAGCACTACAGATTGTCACCTGTCAGTGGTTAGTGATAGTAAATTATCTATTTGTGTGTTTGCTGTTTCATTTATGACATTTCTGCTCTATTAGATAGCCAAAACAAGTCATAGAGAGATTTTCCTAACATTGAGCATTCAAACTGGATGATGTGCAGCAAAGGATGGCCATGATTCAATCCTGCACTGCTGTTACAAGGAGTTATTTTTATCATGCTTTGTGGAGAACAGTATTGTGGGACAATGTTGATGAAGCCTTGGCTTTGCTATATACAACCCCAATTCTAAAGATGATTTGCAAATCATAGAAACCCCATATTTCATTGAAAATAGTTCAAAAACAACATCAGATGTTGAAACTGAGAAACTTTATTGTTTTTTGAAATACATATCTTCATTTTGAATTTGATGCCTGCAACACATTTCAAAAAAGGTGGGACAGGGGCCACAAAAGACTGGAAAAATTGTGTCATGTAAAAAAAGAACGAAAAAATAAACACTAATTAGGTTACATGGCAACAGGCCTGTAACATGATTGGGTATAAAAAGAGCATCCCACAGAGGCTGAGTCTCTCAGAAGTAAAGATAGGTAGGGGTAAACCACTCTGTGAAATACTGTGTGGGCAAATAGTGCAACAGTTTAAGAATAACATTCCTCAACATAAAAATTGCGAAGAATTTGTAGATCATAGTACATGTCCCATCTGTTACAGTTCCAGATCAGTGTACTTTTTATTTTCCTTTTCAGTGCACATCTGTTTGGATGGAAGTTTTATCCTATTATGATTATTATGAGATAAGTTAAAGCTTGCTAGCTACTCTGGGATAATTCTGGTGAGCGTTTCCGAACTATTCTGAGGTATTCAGGTTAGCACTCACGACATATAGCCGGGAGCTCATTTCAGTTAGTATTTGTTGCTCCACTCCAGACCAGGTGGTGGCGGTAACGCGCCTAGTAGCCGCTTCTCCAACCGCCAGAAAACATTGGAGAAGAAAAGGCATGTTTCTCTTCTACACAATAACCGCGCTGATCATCTTTACATTAAAATATTTCTAATAAAATTTACAGTTGAGGTTATATCTGATACAGGTAAAAATACAAGTTCATTATTCTGCGTATGTTTAAAGATTCGTTGTGCTTTAAAC
>JAOTRR010000001.1:32090249-32103577 GCA_028570945.1 Gogo arcuatus
GGACGCCACTCCTACCCATCCCTTACACTGGCTTGTGCAACCCCAGTGACTGGGTTATTTAACCAAATATTAGGTGTGCTGTATGTATATTTTTGACCACGTGTTGATTTCAGAAAACCTAAAATAAATTAAAACTTGGGCACCAAATTCTTGTTTTTTTCTATTCAAGATGTATGTTGTACAATCATCCTGCCACAGAAAAATCATTGAAAGCCCAACACTGCCTTGACATTCATGTCCATGATGAGTGTATGTAAACTTCTGACTGCAACTGTAAGTAAATAAGGAATATATAAGGAATAAAGCAAACAAAGCATAGTGCATTTGTGCTGTTATAGGAGAATAATCAATGACAGCAATCAATGAGTTACTGTTACCACCCCGAAGCTTATTACAGTATTTTCCAATAATAGTGCATTGCGATGTTTTATTCCTCTTACGCAACAGCAATTTGTCTACATCAACAAATTTTTATTTATTAAGAAACTTTACCGCTAAAGTTTATCTTTTATAGTTATAGTAAGTTAGTTATCATTCATTATAGCAGCTATAAAGTGTCAGTCCCTTACCTACCTTTCTTTTTCTCTCGCTTGACGTTCACAAGTGAAAAAACACAGTTTGTCATGTTAGCGAGAAACTAAAAAGTGTGAACTCCTGTCTCTCAGTACTGGCACTGGAGACTCCTTCCAAAAATAACATAGTAGAACGAATGCTTTGACCTGTAGCACAATCACAGTGTACATTTATGTAACATAGGCGTTTTTGAGAAAATCTGTCAACTGGCCCTTAAGTGTAATAGCTAATCATATATCAACTGGATAACACATTTTTGCATTTTTGTTTTGTGTTTGTGATGTTTATTAAAGGTTTACAGATGATTCTATTCTTGAAAGCAGGCATGGTAGCAGATATATTTGCTTCGGAATGTGTGGAATTTTCTTCAGGTTTGCGTCGCAATTTTACCTTTTCTTTTCTCTCTCATATGTCTGACTCTTTCTCTTGTTTGTTGGCGTATCTTTTCCCTCCTCTCCTCGGCATAATTGTCTCTTTCCCGTTTTTGTTGCTTTCGGATATCTGCTGTGATATCTTTTGCCGCTGTGATCCCCGTGTCACACGCTTCGGCCCCGCCTTTGCTTTTCTCCTTTCTTGAACTTGGGCAATTTTATGCTCGTGATGTTGCTGGTAATATTTTTGTCTGCTGCCTTCTTCTTCGCAGTCTTCTGCTCTCTCCACTTTCGCATCTTTTCAGCATTAGAAGTTGGGACGATCTCTTTTTTGTTATTCATTTTAAAATTAATATTCAATGCACTTCAGGCCACGCTGCTATCGTCGTGTTGTGAAATAAAGTGTAACGCAATGCAGCATTGCTGGACTTTGATCAAGCGTGTGATTTTCTCGTTAAGCCCTTAATATTCATCAAAACACCCCACATGTAACCAGGGAAGGTTACCCAGTCTTCCAGGACAATTTCATGAACGAACAGAAAGAGAACTTTAGTGAAATGTTGCTTCGTTTGGCTTTGCATTTGATTGTTTATGCGTGTGTAATCTGATCACTATGCTTTGATAAATACAAGACAAGACAGCAAGAATATTTCTGAAACAGTTTATTGATAGTTTTGCTGTTTTTGATACCCAGAACTCTACAAATTTTAGGAGAACTGAGAAGTTCAGGGAATGAATCGTCATGTTACAATGTTTTAGCACTCAGCATGTAACAACATCTGAGATATGGACTGAACTATAGGTATGTAATAATGCGTTTTGATTGAAATAATGGCGCATTAAACTGGTTTCCGAAACAAATACTTGGTCATAACTCAATTGTTTCTTAACTTTCTGGAAGTATCGTTCTACATTTTCGTAATGGTGATAATGAATTCTCCTTTGACTAGTTGACTCGCTACTGTACCTTCACTGGCATTTGCTAGCTGCTCTGTTGTATTAAGCGAGTACTTCGATGGGTTGCAGCATTACACAACCACACAACGCCAACCAGGCTGTAATTTTTTTTTTTTGCTCCCTCAAAAACTTACAAAGCATGCTCAAAGTTCAGCTTTAACATAATCATATAATTATATTCAAACTGACATTGTTGCATTTTGAAAATAATATGACTGGAAAGAAAATAATAAAAAATTGCTTTAGTACATGTAAATGCGATGTTACGCGTTATGCACATTTTTATGTAAAAACAACCTAATTATTCAGGATTATTCCTTACTTCTGTTAAAGAAATAACTATTTTCACATTCGATAAATAAAGAGTGATCATTTCTACATTAGACTGCAAAGTTTTATCTTATTCCGTTAAATATTTTAGTGCATACATGTAATTTTGTATGAGTAACATTAAATGTACCTGGTGATTGTGCTACAGGTCTTTAATAATATAAACCTGTGATTTTCCTTACAGCCAGAGCAATATAATATAATCTGATATACTTCTACATTTTTTTAAGGCTTAGCTTCAAATTGCCCACTTCCAAAACCTATATATGTACATAACTGTAATCAAATCAGACATTTGTATCATATTGTTTGGTCAAAAGATGAAGAAACAAGAAAGTCAGACAAACTAGACTACACATTCATTCACAGACTAGACACAAAGGGTGTGTTCGGGCTGTGGCAAACAAGTAATGGAAGATTACGACCACACATTAACATCATGCAAACTACATGATGTAATCATAGCACACTTTCCCTGAACCATGGTGACTTCTGGATAATGCAGATGTGTACCCGCTGCTGTAATCATAAAGTCTGTCCTGTGCTCATCCCAGGACTATTTATTTACAATCTGCTTATATTGAACATCCTGTAAACACACCCAATACTGTTTGTATTTACTCTTCGACACCTTTATGATTTATAATCGCTCTATCTGGTGTCACCCAGAAGAGGACAGGCTCCATTTTGAGTCTGGTTCCTCTTGAGGTTTCTTCCTCATGTCATTTTAGGGAGTTTTTCTCACCAATGACACCTCTGGCTTGCTCATTATGGATCTGTAAAGCTGCTTTGTGACAATGTCGGCTGGTAAAAGTGCCATACAAATAAATCTGAACTGAACTCATCTCAAATAGACTTGATGTGTTTTCTTACTAAAAGCTAAAGCTGGACACCAAAAATGTTTCCTTTGACTACATTTAAGGCAAGTAGGAAATGTGTGTGTGTGTTTTCTTCAAATGACTCTGCATGTTAAAATAAATAAAACATCACATACTCTACTGGAGGTCTTGCAGAGTAACTCAGATTCATACTTTTGGCGTGGTGTTATCAATGATCAGGTTTCAACTGCTTTTTAACGGGGCCCATAGACGTGCACTCCAGACCACAGCCCGTTGATTTCCATACCACCTAATGGAAATAATCAAGAATATTAAAAAGGTCTGAATATTGAAAAGGAATTTTCTTCAAGGCAAGACAACACAGGTTTTCAGTCACGTCAACCAGTTGTCAGATTTAACAGCTGCGTTCGAAACAGAAGGTTGCTGCCTTGTTGCCTCGCTGCCGTAATAGACAGGCGTCTCATAAGGCAGGACTTTCGACTGAAGGCATGTTCTAAGGATGTTCATTTCAAACGACATTTGAGGATAGCATTTATGGTAGTGTGTGACATCAGAACGCCGTGTAACTAAACCAAAGAGTTAGGTAGTTGGCTAACAGATGCCTCATAAATCATATCAAACAAATTTATTTGGTTACAGTCACAGGGTTATAAGAGTACAATGTTTATTTGTCGGTAACGTTTCAAAAATCTAAACCTGTATAAAAAAAAAAACCACTTTGCTGTGAAGTTCGGTCTGCCATCTTTTTAATTTTTTTCCATTGCTTGAGGGAGCTGCCGCACAGATTTATGGGCAATAGGCAGCATCGAGGATACATCGATGTTGCCTTCAACTGGGTGCAATTTGAAGGCATCTTAGAAGACAGGAAACAAGAGTTCAATCAGGTTTGAACAGTCCTTGATGCCTCGCTTTCTTGTTAGACATCCTCCTGAGACAGCATTATCCCCGTTTCAAACGCACCCACCGTCTTCACTTAAGGTATAGAAAGGAAAATACTAAATCTCAGCACCTGCATTATTGGAAACTTTGATTAAGGCTTTAAGCTCCACCCCCTTAGCACAATCACTTCCTGTCATACAGTATATCCCTGAAAAGCTCATATCCTGATATATGCATCATTATGATATTATGTATACATCATATCTTTAATATTGTCCCCTGATCCCCTACTTAGAAACATATTACAGAAATGCTGATTATTGTTGGATCATATACTGAAAATGTCATTATTCTAGAAAATATTTATAGAAAATATATTTTCATATTTTGTTATATAATAAAAAAAAAATTTCCCATCAAACTTTATTTCAACTTTCCACTTGAAATAAATGTGAAATTTTAACTCCAACATCATCCAAAGTCTAGACTGTTGGGTTTATTAAGTATGCAAATGTATGCAAGTTTAATTAGGCGAAACCTCATTTGCATAAATAAATGTACATTTTGAAAAAGTTCCCCCAAAAATACCTGTAAGAATATCTACAATCAACTAGCAAAGACTGAGTGAAGAAAAAAAAAAAAGGTATCACAGTCAATGTCCATATGTGTTAAAAACAGCTGTTGGGTTTACGTACGGGGGCTGAAATCCAAATAACTCTCAACCGAACACAGAGTGCACTACAAAAAGCGTAAAAGCCCTCTATCTCGTGCTCTACATAGTGCACTTCTACAGGGAGTAAGAAGGCGTTTGGGGCTCATCCTATTTTTAACAGCACCAGGCAGTTCAAAACTGTTTCATTGCTGTTAAGTTACACTTTAAGCAGAGACACGTCAGTACGCTAAGACTTTATTTTACTTAAAAATATATATTTATAAAGAAAAAAAAAATACTCACTGGAATTCTCATGTGCCCAAATCCTTGGTGCTAATGGTAGCGAAGTTTATTCCGCCTACTATTGCTGCCTTCTCAGACGATTCCCGCTCTACGTCACGAAGACTAAAGGCAAACTGACCTCTTTGTTATGCCCCGCCCCTCGAGGGCATTTCACCAATCGCAGCTTAGCAACCGTAACTAGGCGCGAGCAACAGAAGTCGAGTTGTATGTACACAATAGCAGAGTGCAAAACAGTTAAGTGAGGTTATAAGCGCTCTTAATAAAAGAATAACTAATAAATGTTGTGTACTGCATCTTTTTGTGATTTGATTTTTTTTATTGTTGTTATTTTTTGTATTATTAATCATTAAAAATCTTTTGATTAATTTTATTGAATTTATTTATTTAAATCTTCTGATATTCTTACAGATGTTTACTTTTATTGAAAAAACTACTTCAGAATCTCACCGTTATACATAAGAAATTTATACGTTGAACAGATTGAGCTAAAACTGAGCCAACTTTATACTGCTTGTTCAATATAAATATACTGTGCAAACTCAAAAGGGTTAATGTAATCAGATACTTAAGAAATTTTAATGCTTACTAAGAAGAAATAGCATTGCTTTAAGCATTGCTTAGAGCAAAATGTCCCATTTTGAACAAAAAGGCAATTTTTTAGCAGAAAAGTGCTTTTATTTCTTTATTTAAAAATTAACATACTTAGCAAAATAACTATTTCTTTATCCAATAATCATATGACATTTTTTAAAAATATCATTTACACAGAGTAACAAGACTGATGTACAATTCAATAAAAAACAAAAACAAAATCTGATTTTTCTCTAAAGGTTCACAAAAATATGAATCTGTAAATAAATACAGAATGCTGTAATTTAATTAATAATTTAAACAAGAAAAATGTATGCGAGCAGTGCACCTAACATGGAGCACCTAATATGGATGAGCGAAATTTACATGTAAAACAACTTACTGAAAAGACTAGCAGTCAAATATGTTGATTAGCTACTTCAAAAAAAATTGCAATTTTATGAGATTGTCTGGTTAAGAAAGTCTTCTAATATAATTTTCCTGTTATCTAAGCAACAGTGGTAGCTAACTAGCTAAATTAGCCTGGTAGTATATGGCTGAAGTATTTTTCTGTAAAGCTGCTTTGCGACAATGTCTGTTGTTAAAAGAGCTGTACAAATAAACTGACGACTTGACAAGTAGTCTAAGTTAGGTCTTGTTTCAACTTTCTAGCATAAAAGTGTGAGGAGCATCTTAGTGTTGTCTCTGAAGTTTGTTAAAAAACTATGTTCCAGTTTGGTGGCTGTTCTTAGTTATCTAGTTAGCTTGTGCTAGCTGTGTTTTTAATTAGTTATATATAGTTATATATTCGAACCTGATTACATTTCTACAAGCTTCTTTTCAATAATAAAATAATTTCAAACAGTTTACTATACAATTAGCTGACAGTTAACTGAGAAGATTAATCAACTGGTCAAGTTGTTAGATTCCATATGGTTGTGTCTTCTCTCTGGCAACCACAAGGCAAAAACCATGTACACAACACTCAATCCTCAGACAGGATAGACTAAAAGGCTAATTTTTGTTTACCAAACTCAAGATGTCACATTTAATTTCAAAAGTAATCAAAAATTGACACCAGTTGCACCCAAAGAAGGAAAACATGTCAGACCAAAAATTTTGGCACAGACATTTTGTAACAACAGATATTTTTACATTTGGCAAATGATTGCTTGGTTGTGTTTAGATTTAAGGTAGACTTCTGAAAGAACAATATATTTTTTTATTTTTTTATTTTTTTTAGGTTAGACAGTTATTTGTCATGAATATACACAAAATATTGCTTAATATTGATGTGGTTGGAAAATGCAATACAGTTTGCAAAATATTTACAAATATGTATTTTATTTACAAATAAAAAAAGGTAAAAAAAAAAAATCATGTAAGTATTGCAAAAGTATTCAGTGCCATTGCTGTAAAAGTCCTTAATTAGTTCTGGTGCAAACAGTTGCTATCAGAAATCACATTGTTGAATGGAGTCCTCCTGTGTGCAAAAGTGTCACATGATCTAAATATAAGTACATCTGTTCCTGGAACACCCCAGAATTTGCTAGAGTTCATACACAAACAAACAGCATCATAAAGACCAAGGAGCTATCAAAACAATCCAGGACAAAGTTCTGGAAAAGTATAAGTCATGTTTTGGTTATAAAAAATATTCCAAACTATGAACATCCCATGGAGTGGCATTAAATCCATCCAAGTAAAGAAGATGGCATAACCATGACTATGCTTAGAGGAGGTCATCCACCAAATGTCAGTGAGTGGATAAGGAGGGCATTAGTCAGAGAAGCAACCAAGAGACCAAGGGAAACTCTCAATGTGATGCTACCACCACCATGCTTCACTGTGGAGAGTGTATACTAAGGTGTTGAAAATACTTAGCAAGGCACTGTATAGCAATATGACTAATACTAACTAATGCATCACTACTTACAATCATGTAATTATCTGCAATACTGTGTGACTGTCAACCACTGCAGAATGAAAATCAGATTTGTGAGTTTACATTTGCTGTCTTGGTGAAGATAGTGGAATAGTGATGGAAGATAGTGATTACCACCTTGAAGACTGCATTCTTATTTGAGATTTTAAAAAATCAGATCATAAACAGGGATGTGAACATACCACATATAATATATTTGCTACGCTTATTAAATTGCACATGAAAAAAAAAAATACATCCCAATCCACAATTGCACAACCCTAAGCACAGAATTTAATCATTCAGGTTCGCCCATTGTCATTGTCAGGTTCCCCAGTGCTTTAGTTGATAATCTCACATGCATACTGTAGATTTATCCCAAAGAACTACTACTGTATACAAAAAGACTGTCCTGTGCTCATCCCAGGACACTTACTCTTATTATTATACATGCTTCACTTTATGGTTGTTACAGTTAACAGTTGTAGAAGTGTAATGATTTATCATCCCAATATTTGGTATCACCCACAAGAAGATGGATTCCCTTTTGAGTCTGGTTCCTCTCAAGGTTTCTTCCTCATGTCATCTCAGGGAGCTTTTCCTTGTCATGGTCAACTTTGGCTTGTTCATTACGGATCTACAGTTGGATTTCTGGAAAGCTGCTTTGTGAAAATGCATATTGTTAAAAGAGCTATACAAAAAAATTTAATTGAATTAATCTGAACATTTTGATGTAGAGACATCTTCTCAAGGTTGAAGGACAGAAGAAATGGATTGAAACTGTTGCTGGAGACTGAAGACCCAGCATTGCAAACATGACTGTGGCCTGAAAAAAAAATCCTCTACAACTGATAGTCTGTGTTTTCTCCCTAGAAATTGAGGTCCAATTTTTTCAAATAAGACTTTTCTAATTTGAATTTCTTAATTAGTTTCTAAAATGCTGCCATCATCCAATACCCCTAGCTACCAATAGATGGCAGTGCAGCACAGTGGTAAAATTTTCTACACGAAAAGAGGAAAGATTGAGAACTTTCAGTTTGTTTAGTTAACACCTAACTAAGAAGTCAAATAACTTCTTGTAGGTTCAGTTCTATTTTAAGTGGATAGAAAAAAAAGTGTTCAATAAGAAGTTGAGAAGAAACTAGTCAAAAGTGGAGGTTGTTGTTATTGTTGGTGGTGGAGTTGTTGCTGTGTTGTTTTAACGAACAATTTTGTACAATATACCCACTAATGGCAACTAATTAAGAAAAAAGAGTTAAACAAGTGATCCATGGAACACTAAATCTTTATATTTATGGACTTCATCATCCATGTTTATACATTAATACGTTAATACATTGTTCAACAACTCTTAACTGCTAGTGCTACTCAGTTGATGAAATAGCTACTTAAAATGTAGCAACACAACTGCGTTGGTATTGGAAAATCTCTTTAGTTAAAACATAGATTTAAAGTTTGACAACCAATATTGTTGGCCCATTATATTGATACTTCAGATAAAGTGATGCATGTCTGTTTCAGCATCAACTCCCCACATTGACATTTTATTTACAAAAAGCATATTCTGTGAGAATCTTGCACACATTATTTACAGTATCAGTCAATCTACAAAGGACAGTTTATACAGTATATTTCTTTAATTGTAAAAAAAAAAAGATTATATAATTTCTCCATTAGATTGTTAAGTTCCATTAAATCCCACCAGTGTTTTCTTATAGACTAGGTACTGGGACCATACTGAGTCAATATTATGTGTCAGTTAAAGACAGTGATACAATTTCTAACATATCTTGCTGGCAGGTATATTATCCTAATTCTTGTCTGTAGGTAGTGCAGAGCAGGGAGACTTGGGAAAAGTTTTCAGCTTTGTAGATTGTGTGAAATTCTTTGCAGGTAGCAGTCACATTCATATTGTATTTGAGAGTATTTACTATACCTGTCATGGTCTCTGAGAAGAGGTCCCCAGCTATGCTCCCTGCCTACAACACAGCAACCGAAGGTCGATCCCTGCCTCGGGCATCTACTCACCACTCACTTATTTTCCTGCACTGTAAATAAATAGAGCACTTGTCCCCTGAATTCTGTCTCCAGCATTTGTGTCCACTTTTAACCAGATCCTTAAGAGAAAGAACTGGCCCGCGTGGACACAGCAGAAACAACCAGCCTCCACACAGCCCTCTAGGCCATGACAAACCAAGGAGCCATGCTTTGTCGACATGAGCAGGCCCTCCAGCAGGTGACTGAGAGCCTTCAACACCTCGCCGCCCTGGTGGCCTGAGTGGAGAGCCGTATGATGCCACTTCCCCCTCAGCCAGCCCCAACGTCTGTGGACCCACCTGTGCCTGAACCCATTCAGCTCACCACCCACCTCCGGGAGACGCTGGTCCCCACTCCAGCCACCTACTCCAGGAAGCTGGGTAAACGCTGGGGCTTCCTCCTCCAGTGCTCTCTAGTGCACCAGCCCTGGACTTTCCATACAGATATGTCCAAGATCACTTTCTTAATGGGGCTTCTAATGGGGCAAGCACTTGACTGGGCTACTGCTATTTGGGAAAACCAAACTGATCTCTGCTCCTCGTTCCAGGCATTCATAATGGAGATGTGTAAGGTACAACTTACCCAGATTCCACCATCAGTCTCACACCCTTGGCCACAACCCAGCCCGGCCGCCCTACCTCCATCACCTCTGGCCTCACCCCCAGCTTCCAGTTCCACCTTTGAGCCCATGCAGCTCGGCCGAGCCCGACTTACACCCTTCGAGAGGTCTAGGCACATGCAGGAGGGTATATGTGGGCAGTCGGGCCACCTGATCTCCTTCTGCCTGTTACGGCCAAAACAGGAGGCTCACCAGTAGCTGTGGGGACCCTGGCGAGCCCTACCCCTCAGGTCTCCACTCCACGTCCATGTCTGCAACTTCGTAACATGCTCTCGTTCAACCAGGTCTCCTGGGAGCTCCAGGTGTTCATCAATTCTGGGGCAGAAGGAAACTTCCTGGATGAGGCCCTTGCTCAGCATTCCCCAAGAACCCCTTGTATCTCCCCTTCTGGTCAATGCCCTTGATGGCCGGCTGTTATTCAAGGTCACCCACCAGACTCCACCCATTCACCTTCTCCTATCCAGGAACCACAGAGAATCGGTGAGCTTCCATCTCATTTCCTCCCCAGCACCTCCTTGATCCTTGGACACCCCTGGCTCTCCTTATACAATCCATCAGTAGACTGGGTATCCAGCAAGGTGGTCTGTTGGAGCCCTCACTACCACCACCACTGCCTCTCCTCTTCCAAGTCTCCCCCTGGGCTTTCATCTACTTCACCACCCTCCAAAGATCCAGATCTCTTCATGGTCCCCACAGTCTACCATGACCTGGGAGAGGTCTTCAGTAAGAACCAAGCCCTGTCCTTACCTCCACACCGTCCCTATAATTGTGCCATCAACCTCTTCCCTGGGTCTCCCCTACCATCCAGCTGCCTCTATAATCTGTCCCGGGCAGAGAGGCCATGGAAACATACATCTGTGACTCCTTGGCTGCTCACCTCATCTGCCCATCTTTGTCCCTTATTGGAGCTGGGTTCTTTCTTGTTGGAAAAAAGGATGGATCCCTGTGCCCCGTATTGACTACTGTGGCTTGAACATCACCATCAAGAACAAGTACCCCCTACCGCTCATTAGCTCCACCTTCAAGCCTCTACAGGGTGTTACCATCTTCAGTAAGCTTGACCTCCGGAATGCATACCACTTAGTCTGGATTCGGGAGGGCAATGAGGGAAGACTGCGTTTAATACTCCTCTGAGCCACTTCAAGTACACGGTAATGCCGTTTGGACTCACAAATGCCCCCACAGTCTTCCAGAGTCTAGTCAAAGATGTGCTTCGGGATTTTATCAACCAGTGTGCATTCGTTTACCTAGAAGACATCCTCATCTTCTCCTGGAGTCCCCAAGAGCATGAGATCCAGGTAAGCCAGATTCTCCAGTGGCTGTTTGAGAACAAGTTTTACATCAAGGTGGAGAAATATGAATTCCATGTCCCTCTGTCTCATTCTTGGGGTGCATCCTGGAAAAGGGCCAAGTCAACGCAGACCCTGAGAAGATATGAGCCATGGCGAAGTGGCCCGCACCGGCCTCCCGCAAGCAGCTGCAGCAGTTACTGGGGTTCACAAACTTTTACCATTTGAGATTACAGTTGGGTGGCCGCACCCCTGACGCAGCTCACCTCCACCACCAAACCCTTTCAGTGGACTCCCGAAGCAGAGCAGGCCTTCGAGGAGCTGAAGAGGCGATTCATCTCGGCCCCTATTCTCCACCAACCTGATCCTACGAGGCAATTTGTTGTGGAGGTTGATGCTTCTGACTCGGGAGTGGGAGCGGTCTTGTCCCAGCACTGTGAATCGGACCACAAGTTACACCCTTGCACCTTCTTCTCCCTCCGGCTTTTGTGGTCTGGACAGACCATCAGAACTTGGAGTATATCAAATCCGCCAAGCGGCTGAATTCCCGCCAAGTCCAATGGGCCCTATTTTTTGGGCGATTTGAGTTCACCATCACCTATCACTTTCATTCAAAAAATACCAAACCAGACGCCCACTCCCATCTTTTCTCCTCTGAGAACCCCTCATCCAACCCTGACACCATAATCTCCCCCAACTGGGTAGTGGTGGCACTCACCTGGGAAATCCAGAGCATAGTCGTTGAAGCCCAGTGCACCCATCCTGACCCGGGCAATGGCCCCCGGGGGCGAATTTTCGTCTCCAACTCGGCTCGCTCCAAGGTTCTGCAATGGGCCCATACCTCTCGTTTCACCTGCCACCCTGGCTCCAGCTACACATTATCATTCCTCAAGAGGTATTTCTGCTAGCCATCCATGGACGCCGACACCTGGGCCTATGTGGCCACCTGCTCAGTATGTGCCCACAGCAAGGCCTTCCATCAGCCTCCAGCCAGCCTACTGCGCCCACTCCCTGTGCCCAGTCACCCAGGCACTGGATTTCATCACCAGTCTCCCCCCTTCTCAAGGGAATTCCACCATCCTAACCATCTTTGACCATTTTTCCCAGGCTGCCCAATTCGTTGCCCTACCCAAGCTTCCCTCTGCCAAGGAAACAGCCGAGCTCCTCACATACCATGTCTTCCGCCTCCACAGCATCCCTTCCGACATTGTCTCTGACCAGGGTCCTCAGTTCATATCCCAAGTTTGGAAGGCCTTCTGCCATGCCCTTGATGCCTCAGCCAGCCTCTTCTCTGGGTTCCATCCACAGACAATGGGCAGACAGTGTGCACCAACCAAGATCTGGAGGCCGCCCTGCGTTGTGTCGCCACCAAGAACCCCTCCGCTTGGAGCAGCCTCCTGCCCTGAATCGAGTATGCACACAACTCCCTCGCCAGCTTGGCCACGGCATGTCATCCTTCGAGGCCTCCCTGGGTTACCAGCCGCTGCTGTTCCCTGTCCATGAGAATGGGATTGCTGTGCCCTTGATCCAGGCCCACCTACGCCAATGCCAGAGGATCTGGAAGGACACTCCTCTGACTGCAACCAGCACCTGGCTGACCGCCACAGGGCCCTGCCCTGAACTACCAGCCTGGTCAGAAGGTTTGGCTGTCTGCTCAGGACATCCCTCTCAAGGCACAGTCCAAGAAGCTCTCCCCCCGGTTTATTGGTCCCTTTGAAATTCAGAGCATCATTAACCCCTCTGCTGTTCATCTCAAACTCACCAGTTCCCTCTGTATTCACCTGACCTTCCACGTCTCTCAGTTCAAGCCTACATCATCTAGCAAGCTAGGGTTAGGGTTAGCGAGCCACTGGAGCTGGAACAGAGGGCGAAAGGGCGTCTTAGCAGGTAGTACTGGAGAGTGAGGACAACTCACTTGATGGCCAGACACTGTAGGATTATTTTATACCTCAAAATTGCTGTTTAGGGCTTCATAATGTGTTAAG
>JAOTRR010000001.1:32149134-32162542 GCA_028570945.1 Gogo arcuatus
CCCGGATGTAGTTCGTATGAAAAATACGAGTGGCGTATTTCCCAGTAAAACACTCCTGTCTATATATACATATATATATATATATATATATATATGAGTAAAACACTCACAACATCAGACTTGGTAGTGAACTTGTGAGTCTGCAGGCTTTCTAAAGCCATCCATTTCACAGGCAGCTTGACTCCGCTCTTGTTGTGCACGCTGTAGTATTCCTTATCGTACACGTCTCTGGCCAGGCCAAAGTCAGCCACCTTCACTGTGTAACTCTCATCCAGCCTACAGGACAGAACACACACACACACACACAGCACAATATGTTATAAAAAACACAATATGCAACGTGGTATAACTCTCAGCTACGTACATTATATTATTGTAATCTACAGAATTTCTAAATGCAATTTTTTGTAATAGAATATTAAAAGTAAACACACTTTAAAACAAAGAAAAAAGAGACGAATTACTAACACGACCTACGGAGGACTGCGTCTTTCGAATGCACACTTGCAGTGGTGTAGCCAGGGAAGGATGAGGAAATATACTGAGTAAAATCAGCACATGATCCGTATCGTTAAATTAAAAGCCAGACACGCTCGTATTTTGGGTGGATGTCAGACAGTAGTAACAGCGATGGCACAGATGTGTTACTTCATCATTTAAGGCATCAACCAATCTTATTAATAACATTGCCATAAAATACCTTTGTAACAGTTCCACTGACAATGATTAAAATAAGACACTAGTAATAAACTAGAATGATGCTCGTATCATATGAATCCAGATCTACACTTCTATGTTCAGAGGCTGTTTTTTTTAAACAGAATCAGGAAAAAATCCATGTTTCTGATTAGTTAATCCTGTTTCTCACTTTAGCAGCCGTAGTCAATAAAATGTGATTAAACAAAACTAGGGTTTGTTCAAAATTCACGTTTCCATTACTCGTTTTTTTAGTTCACAATTTCAAATTACGCATTAAGCAGGTTAATGGGAACCTGGCTATAGCTCAGCTACTGCAAAATAACAGGATATATAAAAATAGCATTTTGTGCAGTAATTATGTTATAATGATGTTCATAAAAGGTATTTATTATTAGCTGCAGTGTATGAGTGTTATGTTAACAAACCACGAATACGCATTTGGAACTAGTAAATATATCAGGAGGGTTCAAACCCAAATCTCTAGTCTAATGACCCTCATATGTACAACATGAAATGTTTCCACATAGCTGATATGTTTCACTGTTGTTTAATCTTTTTTTCCTGTCAAAATTGTTTGATTTTTTTCTCTTTTGATTTTATCATCTGATTTTATGACAAATAAAATAAAAAAGAAAGCAAAAATAAGACTTAATGCGCCTCTTAAAACCGGTCAGTGAATCAAACAGTAACAAAATGCACAGTCCTCCTTCACATCAGCTTCATTCAAACAGTTATTTATTCAGACACACAAAAAAATCGAGAGAGTTCAGTAATAACTGTCTATTTAAAACCATCTTTCTCAGTATTTCTGTATTTAGACTGGTTGATTTGGGAAGCTCAGTTTTACAGATTTGCGTCAGTCACGTCTGAGGTTAAAGGACGATGTGGCACTCAGAACTTTTAGCTGCAGAACCTCTGTGCTATACTCGCAAGCTAATGTTAGTGATAAACAGAATTGTGGCTCTTATGCTATAATTTGGAAGTGTCATTTATATCAAGGACCAACATTTCCACTGTTTATCCTGGAGCTTCACCATGGAAAACCAGGCGTGTCAGTACTAACAGCCTAAAGTCGGTTCGAAAGAGAAGAGCACTGCGGCTACTTGCCCCTTATATTTATTTATTTTTTATAAGAAGCCAAGCTGCTGGACTTCAAGGTGAGTAAATAATGCATTGCAATACAATATTAATGCTATAGTTCATAATGCATTCCACAGTGTTGCCAATGACTGTAAAAAACATGGATGGCGTGGCGCCATGCCCTTCCGTTCTACAGAAATTAAACCAAAATTCTCCGCCATGTTGTTCAAATTTGGAGCCAGAGTCTGGGCAGTAGAGACTCATTTGGTACGCCCGCCCCCTTCTCCCAATACGAAGGTCCAGCGCATCACCAAGGCTGCCAATCAGTTCATTCCCAAGTGTATCCATGTCTTCTTACAATATAGCAGAATAACATTTTAAAAACTAATTTCTGGGGGAAAATTAAAACTAACTGTTCAAATTAGACACTGTATATGGAAAGACAGTTTAGATGAGAAAAATAACATGGAAAATAGGCTATTTTGTCATTGAAACACATGGCATGAGCGGAGCTACATATTATACTGCAGCCAGCCAGCAGGGGCGCAAGACCTGTGGTGGCTTCACTTTTTAGACACGTTACGCTGTCCATGTTTTTTTTTACAATCATTGAGTATTGCTGAAATCTTACATGCAGTTCCTGGCTGCGAGATCTCGGTGTACAAACTTCTTGCTGGCGAGATACTCCATGCCTTTAGCCACCTGCAAGCCGAAGCCCATGAGATCCTTCACCGTGGGGTTCTGCTGAGAAAAAAAATAACCTTTTACTGAGAAACAAACACACAACCAGGACTGTGAGAGATGGCTACACTGTGTGAACGCTGACGGCCCGGCTGAACGCACGTGAGTCTCATCTCGGATGAAGTTGCGCAGATCTCCATGCTTCATGTAAGGCAGCACCACCAGAGGAGAGCCTTCACTGGGCAGGCAGATTCCCAGCAGAGACAGCACATTGGGATGGCTGAAGTCCTTCATGATGATTCCTTCCTTCAGGAACTGGGACACCTCTTCAATATCTGTGATACCTGCAGTCAGGACACAACACAACACAACTTTAAATCTTATTTTTGGCTCTTTGTACCGGTTCAAGAACCCGTTCCCTGTTGAACAAAAAGGGGAATGAGAGTATTGACACTGGAGACTCCTTCCACAAATGTTAAACTTCTCCTTACAGAAATCTACAGAAAATTGTTCTATGTAGAGGGTTTTCCTATCAGAAAGGGTTGCAATGTTTTTCTAGAAGCTAAGAACCATTAATTATCCAATGCACCCTGAATGAACCCTTTTTCTAAGAACGTATATATTAACTGGGTTATTGTGTGGCACAGATCTTGAATTATTGTTCGTTATTTTCTTTTTATTACCTAGAAACTTAAGCTAAACTTATCCTGGTGCATTTTTAAAGGTTTATTGGATAATTAAGGTTTCCTAGCCTCCTGAAAAGGTTCATAATGGAACCATTTCCTATGGGACCATCCCCTAGAGAGACAACTGACAAGTTGTTGTTGTTTTTTTACTGTTTTTCCCCAATTGATTTGTCACATTCCTCACACCAAAAATGCATTAATGCAGTTAATGCATTTCATAAAAAACAGCACCACAGCTGTGCAAAAGGCTCTAAAACACCCAAAACACTTACCACGTGCACCAAAATGCACAAAGTTTGCACAAAATGTGCAAAGCAATGCACCACATGCATTGCTGCTGTGAGAATTTTATGAACAGTTATGAGAATGGTGTTGCTGTTGTGAGAAATGTGTCAAATCGATTGAGAAAAAATGTCGTTTGAGTAGAAATGTGCTTATTGTTTAGAGGGTTAAACGTCCATTTGCTACTGTAACCACATTTTTTGCCACAAAACCATCAGCTGAACTGCATTCCCTCGAAATGCCTTCAGTGCTCACATGCAGCTCGATACGTCACCCTGGAGAGAAGCTGTTTCAGAGATGAGACTTAATCTAGTGTAACATGAGCCAGCCATTACTGGATGCACTCTGCGTCTCTCTCTTTCTCTCTCGTTCTCTCTCTCTCTCTCTCTCTCTCTCTCTCTCCAGGGGCTGCCCCCTTTCCCTGTCTCCTCTTTAATCTATTTTGTGGAGCTTTCCCATTTAGAGAAGATTAAACAGCTGTTTACTGTTTCAGTGGGAGCGGAAAATGGAAAGTATGGATTTGTGTTCACACAGTAGATCCGTTCTAGGGCTAGATTAATGTTTGAGGAAACTGAATTTAAATCAGAGATTCATAGCCACATGTGCTACACCTGAACACCTGGAATTTCTAATACAATTCATAAATGTATCATTCATCCTATTACAGACTGGATAAAACCCTCAGAATAAAAAAAATCGTATTGTGCTAGTTATGCTTTACATTAGGGCTCACTTAACTAACATTAATTAACATTTTATTAGATGTTTATTTAACATTTAAGGAAGGAGTCTCCAGTGTCAGTACTCAATCCTTATAGTTTATGCTAACTTCAAGAGAGAGAAAAAGAGAAGCTAGTGAGTGAACGAGGCTGGTGTTTATAGCACCTATAACATTTAGGAATAAAACATTTAACTTTGACAAAGTAACTAAGTAAGTAGGTACTAATTGATGAATGTTGATGAAATACACCTGATCAGTTCAATCAATGACTCCACATAAGTGAGCGAAAATGTCATTACAGCATGTTGATAATTTTACGAAGCATCAATTAACAAAAGTGTGAGTTACGTTGTTAATGTTACTGATGGAACATAGATGGTTGAATTCATGGTTTGTTTGTGTTCACTAATGCTGTAGTGTAAATAATGTTGGTTAAGGAAAGCATTGCCAAAATTATTATCGAGGCAAAACCTGACATCACATTACTCAACAATGAAACTCGGACTGTATACAAGATAAATGTGTCATGAGAATTCAGCTGCGGTTCTGCTCCGTTGAAAAACGGCTTGATGGTGAAAACAAATGGTGGCGAAGAGAAGCAAGCTCAGTGAACAGGTCATAAATCTCAGAAGGTCTCAGAACGACATGTTATGTGATTAGAGGCGACTCTAATGCGATATGGCTACTAGATGGATCATTCGTCATCGTTATTATCATCTTAATGCTCACACAGACATCCTAAAAGAGACGTATAATAGATTACTCTCGCGTCACATTGCTCAATGAACATGAGAGACAGAAAGAGATAACAGGATCTCAAGCAGACGTTTAAAAAAGGCCACGTGGATAAAAATGATTTGCGTCTACATTCTGTTACAAACAAATTATAGTTTTAGATAAAAGTTAAAGTTACCTCTGATCGCTACAAAGCACTGACACTGGAGACTCCTTCCATAAATGTTAAATAAATAAACATAAAGATTGTCTGCTTTACAAGTCTCACTGTTGCTATAGAAATGATAACGTATTAGCGTACGAAAGAATGAACATAAACCAGAGCTTTCGATCAGAATCCAGTGCTGTGGTATTGTATATTACAGTTGTGAACATCTGTATAACCTCTCTATGTGGTATAATTTACTGTGAAACAGGACACACTTGTATGTTGTCATGCACACACTCACGGTTGAGAGACTTGACTGCGCAGTGCTGTTTCTGGCCGTCTGGCTCTAGCAGGGTTCCGTGGAAAACACAGCCGAAGTGTCCTGCCGTTCACAAAGAGAGGAAGACAAAAAGTAAAGCCTTAGTGCATCAATCCATCAGAGGTCCTGCACCGTGTTTACGGTCGTTTATTTCATTCATAGTGCCGAACAATGAGGAATCCCCAAAGCTGCCTGCAGTGTGGACAGCGCTACAATGCAGTGGGAATATTCCTGTTTCCTTCATTCCCTCTATTTATCTCTCTGTTTTGCTATTTGAGAGGAAATTTTCTCATATTGGACTTGCATGCAATGTGCTCTGAGGTTAAACAGCGTTACTGTGAGGCTGCACCGTGTTTTACAGCTCTGGTGGAATATTCGATTGAAAGGAATAGATTTTCTGCAAATACAATTTAACTTTATGCGCTTAGACTCAAGCAACATTTATTTGTGCTTTCAAATATGTTTAACATCGGAAACTCGGTTTGACCAGATTTATTTTTCTTTCGATCTTAACATCTTTCTTAAGAATTTGTTACAAAAACAGTAATGTTGAACGAATACCAACATGAAGGCAGATCCAGTGAGAAGACTACCTGGGCCTGGAGCAATACATGAAACTTTTCAGCTTGGGAAATTACCCACAATCCTTCATGTTCTTGCCGTTTCCACCTGATTAAGGTCTCTGGCTGAAGACTTTTCTCTATTAGCACAAACTCTTTTGTAGAAGCAGCGACCGTATTCCAAAGTGTTCACCATTTTTCCCTGAATTTAAGAAGCCAAATCACAGTTTTCAGATTACATTTTACATATTTCCACACAATAAGGTTTTTTTCATCCTTGACATTTCTAGATTCCATGTGATCTAAAACCCGGGTCTAAGAAGTAACTCAGATTTGCCTTAGCTATGTAAACAAAGTCAGCTCGCGTGAATAGTCAGTGGATTAATACGGAGCAGTGTTTCTCAGTCTCCTGTTTCTAACTCACGCAGTTCAATCTGGTTCAGACTTGTCGATTAGCTGATGAGTGAATCAGGTGAGTTTGAGGACGGAAAACTACTGCGGTGGTCCTCCATGACCAGGATTGAGAAACTGATTCTGAATCAGACTGAAACACGGAGTATGACATTTTGTGTCACCTCGTGTTTTTGTCCTTTTTTTTCTTTTTGTTCGACTGTCCAAATCTCCAGAACTTGTGGCACTTTTGCAGAGCTACAGCTCTGTCCTTTGGCTCAGTTTAGCAGCTTGCATGTATAAAAGAAATGTTGCAAACCAAAAGACATGGCTGTTTGATTCACGCCCTGCAGTTGAGTCGATTCAGAGTCGAATCAGTTTTCTCAGTTCACTTGGAAGCACTACTGAGACCATGTCGCTCGGGGACCTGAGTGTGTTCCGTGCAAATGGACTAAACATCTGTTCGTATGTAAAAGCGACCTTACTATGGACATGCGGATGCCGTGGCATCTCGTGATGTTTTGTCACATCTCTGTTTGGAGATCTGGTGTCTCACATGGAAGCAAAATGTCTGAAACTTCCAGTAGATATCTTCCTCCTGAATGGAGAGCTTTCTGTAACGCAAACAACCATTCAGTGGGGCTGTGGTGTGCTGTTTTGAGGTTTGTGTTAAAATACTGGTGTGTAGAGGAGCGTAATCTCCCCTCTGAGCTGCTATCACGTCCCCCCAGATGGCAGCCGAGTCAGATTACCACACGGAGCCTCGAGACAGCCCAACAATGAGACGGGAATTTAAAACGGGAACAAATCAACACACCAAGCACCCCCACACTCATGCTGTACTAAAACTTACTCAACCGCATACACACACACACACACACACACACACACACACACACACGTATACACACACACAGAGCTGGGCGTTCCCACAGGGGTTGCAGTGGGTTTTAGGGAAGTCTGGGCAAAGGCTGAGAATGGGAACGAGAAAGAACCCTACAGTAAATCTGATCTCACTGAGTTCAGCATGATGGCTAGAGGGGCGATTTAGCATGCAGACGTCCTGCAGTGTCGCCTCAATTCGACACGATTTTAAATGGCTTTAAATTCCTTAAAAGCTCCTTTTCAAATTACTGCATGAAAGTGCACAATTTATGAATCACTAATTTAGGCTATTGGATTTCATACCATATCACGGACATCAGTCGTCAGTCGGCATTTCATAGCATTAAGTGTAGAAAACTGTTAGTGTGTCAATGCAAAAATACACGGAGAAAGTCTGTGTAGCCTTATGATAATCTCTAGCGAGTGTATCAGGTTTCATTTATATTCCTTCAGTAAAACAAATGATCAAATAGTGTATGATAAAATAATAATTGTGGGAAAAAATAGTTTCCTCCTTCTTCACTGTTTCAGACATGTGAAACTTTTTTATGGTCCTAATTGTGTTTTATGGATCTATATTTTTATCTGTTTACATATTTTTTTTAACTCATTACCTGATTTGTGCAAGTCAACAACCACTATTCTCTTTTGTGTTGAATGTTTTTCTTGTTGTTTTTTCATGTGTGCAATGAATCATACTGTATTTATACCTCAGGGAAACAGGACAGGATTAAAGTCCCCGGACTCTGAGCAAAAAATATAATAAATAAATAAATAAATAAATAAATAATCCAAGAATTAATTTTTTGTTTGCATATATTTAAAGTAAATGACTCTTAGGGGTGTCAATAATTTTGGAACATATTTCATATAGAAAATACTATTATTTAAAAAAAAGCTGTTCTAATGAGTGATTTTGTTAGAATTATGAATTATTGTGTATAATGTTTATTTTACACAATAAAATAATTCATGAAGGGTGCCAATAATTCTTGTGTTGTATTGTTTTGCTTGGACTTGTATTTTTGTAGAAAAACTGCAAAACAGAAACCTTTTTTTTCTTTTCACTTCATTGCCATGGAGATGCAAATTTTGCCACTGAATAAGTTAAATGATTAATGCATTGAGTATGAGGTAGATTGTTGAAAACTGTTAGCGTGTCGCCTCACCTCTTCCGATAATCTCATTAACGTGTAAGAGCAGGTCTTCCCTGGCGATGACGACGTGCTGCACCTCTTTCAGGAGCTCAGGGTGGAGGCTGCTCAGGTCCACGGGTGCAGAACCAGGCAGGAGGGGAGAAGACGGGTCTCCTTCTGCCCCCAGCACACCCAGCACGGAGGAAAAGTCCACGTGCGCATGGACGTATGGGGGAGGACGACACGACTCGCTCGGAGATATCGGCAAGCTCTGGTCTGCAGGGTCAAAAGGTCGAGAGGTCAATCACTGGCTCGTTAAAGCATAAGACTACAAGGGTCAGCTAAATGAGATGAGTTGTCTAAGAGGTCAGGTAATTACAACAACTACAAAGAGAGAGGGGGTGAAACTCGAGACCTGGCTTTTTTTTAATTTTTATGGATGAGAGGCTGAAAGAGAGAGTTTTTACTCCTTTGAGAAATGAGAGCAAGGGAGCATGCAAGGAGGAGAAGAGGAGGGAGAGGATAAAAGCTGTAGAAGGATCCCTGCTGGAGCAACATGATGCAAAAAAAATTTTTATTTTGAGCAGGAAGCAGCAAAGGCAGCAAAACGTACCCTCAAGCAAAGTGGTTCTATAGTCCAGAGACTCGTGAGACACCAATTCGTTAGTGGGACTGATACTCCTCGCGTTTGCCAGCATGTCCAAGTGTGGAATGTGAGCGCGGCCGTCATACCAAACCATCCCCTCAGCTAAATCTACACGCAGAGAGAGAGACAGAGAGAGAGACAGAGAGACAGAGAGAGAGAGAGAGAGAGGTTTTTTTTTAAAGAAAACAAGGACAGGCCGCTTCCCCATGTGCTCCTGCGTTATCAGTCTAGCGCAACCCAGAAACTGATGCTTCTCTCTTCTCTCTCTCTCTTTCTCTTTCTCTCTCTCGGGACAACACACACTATTATCAGAACGTCTCCCTATTAAACATCCAGACCTGAATCGAATCTCAAACAACAAGCACGGCCACAGAACGTCGCTGTGCGAAGAGAAGCGCACACGATTGAGCAAATACGCACCGTCGATGTGCTTCTTCCTCTTGATCCAGGCGAAGAGCGCGAGCATTAAGAGCAGCAGGATGGACACGCACACCACACCGGTGATCAGCGGCCTGTAGTCCTGCTCCTGTGCCAAAATCACACGGCCCAGGATGACCGAGGACGAGGCCTGCATCCACTGCAAACACACACAGAATCATCTACACACGCATGCGCACAAGTTTAAAAGTGTGACATTGATTAGAAATTAGTTGATTTTTATAGACATTCCTTATGTAGAAAAATGACATACTGTTGTGACACTCTGACTCCGCCTCTTTCCTTAGCTACGTACCCTGGTTATGCATTTAGTTTCCTAAGCACTGATAAAGTCTCTGTTTTCTCTCTGAGTGCAGGGGTATGTTAAATGGCTTCCACTTTCGCTATTTTTAGTGAAGTATTCCTTAAGCTGTATATGTAAATGATGAAGTGGAGCAGATAAGAGGTGCAAGAGGTAAGAAACCGCTTGAGAATAAAGATAAATGTGGTGTCCATTCACTGGAATAAATCTGGTACACTTTACCTTCGCAGCTACACTTAGTGCATAAACTCTACGCCTGAAACCTTCTCTATACAATGTATTAAATAATTTTTATAATGTATCACAGCGCTGTTGGATTCTCAACTCTGATTGCTCACAACTATATAATAATCCAAAACGTTACTGTTACCATAGTAACAGCTCATTCGGAGTCTGGTGAGAGGCTGTTTATAGCTGCTATAACATAAGAGCTAACTTGTTTTGCAGCTGTTCCATGACATTAAATGTAACTATAAACGGATAAAAAAGAATGATGTGTCATTCTTTAATAAATAACAAGTAGAACTCGATTCCAATGGCATCGATGGGGATGTCTACGCCACAGTAGACATGTAGTCCTTCTTATTAC
Source organism: Gogo arcuatus (assembly GCA_028570945.1). Taxonomy (NCBI): domain Eukaryota; kingdom Metazoa; phylum Chordata; class Actinopteri; order Siluriformes; family Anchariidae; genus Gogo; species Gogo arcuatus. The sequence goes on from JAOTRR010000001.1 coordinate 32,159,431, forward strand.
TAATCTGTATCCCAGAAATACGTTTAAAATATACTTCGAATGGAAAGGAAGTTATTGAAGAATTTCAGACATTTGACCTTGCTGTGATGTGACCTTCACCCTGTTTCTAAAATCTAATTGGTTCATCTGCTGGTTATAGTAATAATTCTATATAAATCCCATTTTGAGATATTGCACTAATGGGAATTTTGGATGGACACCCTGAAAACATAACACCTCCAACACCTAGTGGTTTAAAAAAAATTGTATTCATTATCAATTTGCTGCGGTATAAAAGGAATGAAGCACTTTGGAGTGGTAATAGTGGTAACAGGTACCTCTGCTTTATAACACCACTCCATCGTTGACTTTTGACATGTTATTATAGTAGGAGAAAATTGGACTCCCCTGGTTTTGACCAGCAGAGCATCTTTTATCTACTCCCCCAGATGAAAAGGAAGCATTCATTCACTCAGAAATAATTTAAAGTGGTCAAAAAGCGCACACGCTTGCTAGCAGGACAGGAAATTGGATTAGACTCGAGGCGGTTATTGAGTTTACTCTGAGACGTGCGTTTTCTCACACTGTGCTGCGAAAGGGTCAGGTTAGAGCCTGATTGCACACTCATGCTAACACTCACTGAGCATCCAGTCTCCTCTTGGCATCATATCAGATCGTCTTCGGCCTGAAGAGCGATGCTGTTTTTGTGCATGGAGAGGAAATACAAGCCGTCTTATCAGTGTCGTGTTCTGGGTTCATAAAACAACAATGAAGCACGGTCCATGGAGGAAATATGAGTATCTAATATCCCACTCTGAACATGTGATTGAGCTGATCTGTCCCTATCAGAGTGTGAAACTGACCGAACAGCGATAGAGGCGTCTAAAGAGGAGAGAATAGGCGATGCCGAGCTTCTCTTACCTCCACCTCAAGCTCTCTGGTGGCGGTCTGAAGTTCGGAGGGCACCGTGCACTCCAGTGTGTTTCCCACCACAGTTACACTCTCACAGGAGCGATTGGACACTCGCAGCACTTCTCCCTTCACTGCTTCCACATCCACACGAGGAACCTGTGTGCACACAAAGAGAAAGAGAGAGAGAGAAAAACACAAAATGAATCAATGATGCATAAATAAGTAATTAAATGATAACACTGCTTGCTTTTTATGAATGAACAGGTTTAATCTGTATCTATTATCTATATCTAATTGGTATGGTACATAATATAAACATAATATATACAGTACATGTTATCTATTTTCACTTTTAGTCTTTGGTATTAATGGATTGCGGTAGTAAAAAAAAACATGAAACAAGGCTTGAAAAAACTGAAAGCTGATTTACTACCAGGGACTATTGAGAAGAGTCTAAATACTATGTTTTGTCCATTTTACAAGTTTCTATTCAAGAAGTAAATTCAAATTGATTAACGTTGCACACACAATGTGATTTACTGCAGCCTGAAAGTGACTTCAGCCGAAGGGCAAGTATTAAATTTTAGCAGAAAAAGATTTCCACAAGTTTTGCAACACTGTACTTAAGTTGAAACTTTTTATAGGTTCGGTTTTACTCTTGGAGATCTGAACTAGCTAACGGGAACATTTAGGACCCACAGAGGTGTCATTCACATATTATTTCCTTCTCCTACTTTGCACTCAACTTCATTCACTCTCTGAGAATTGCTAATTGTGTGTGCAGTTTATCACATTGCACATGCAAATTAGTTGGGAAGGGGGAATGATTTTCGTTTATGTTGATCTGCTAATCTAAACGAGAATCTACTATGAACTCAGTCAGACTCCGAACCCGGAGAAAGAGAGAGAGAGAGAGAGCAGAAGGCAATAAAGAGAGTGATCACATTCCTTGCATGACAGACTGGGCTTTGCAGATTGGACACACTGTTCACTTCTGCACCTGTTCCCATACACTAACAATCAGCCAGCGACCCGATAGAAACAGACAGGCACGCACACACATACACACACACGTACACACACTCACAGATTTCTGGATGAACCTCCAATAACTCGCCCAGTTTTTTTATTTCCCACCATTATGGCCTCATGCAGTGCAGAATGCATTTTTCTCCATTAATGGTTTTCTAAAGCCTCATGAACAAGTGCTGAAGTTTCCCTGTTCATCTCTCTCTGTTCTGGTCCATTTACAATCTCTCACATGCAGTTCAAGCTGCCAAGTTCTATTTTCATTTCTATAGGGAAAAAAAACCCGGGCATTGGACCACCACGAATGCAAACAAAGAAACTGCATGGGAATGAGAGCGCACAGAAAGGCTCTAAATAAATGAGAACTGCTTTAGTTCCCATTATCATTAAACACTGCAGTCATAAATGTGCGTGCTAAATGTCCCCAAAATTATAGGAACACATGAGCTGGCTTTTGGCTTTCCTTATGAGGAACAACAAGAGCCAAACGATTTGCTTTTTAAAAAAAAATGAAGTTTAGGGTTAAAGTGCATTATTTTGTTATGTACGTTACAAAGATAGAATTACAAGAGTAAATGCCCCCACAAGGACACAGTGCAAAAATATCTCAAATATAGGCAAATTCAATTAACATTTCCCTTTATTAGCTTGTTATTAAACAAATAAACAATTATGAAGCCTAGTTGTAATTCTTTTTTACTAATTTCAAGCTTGAAATTGTTTTATTCTACCACCAGATAATTCTGTTTAACTTCAAGTTGCCAACAGAAAGACAGCTTGAAATTTTTCAATTTTCAGCTTGAAATTAATAAATACGTCTAGAAATAGGCTTAATAGTCATTATATTTGTTGTATTATACCTTCATAATGAGAAATCTTACATATTTTGCTAATATATTGTTGTTGTTGTTGTTGTTGTTTTGCAGTGTAGAAAACAATATTTAAAAGTTTTGACCTTGGCTGGTTCACAGCAGGTTTTTTGTTTGTTTGTAAACAAACAAAGAAACAAAAAACACTAAAAAACTAAAGTGTTTCCGTTTGGTTACTGATGTTAAGGTTAGTTTTAGATTTAGGTGTAGCGTCATATTAATTAGTGTCATTGTGTGTGGATAATGTCAATGAGAGAACCTTACAAAGATAGTAAGACAAACGTGTGTGTGTGTGTGTGTGTGTGTGTGTGTGTGTGTGTGTG
>JAOTRR010000001.1:32288674-32300849 GCA_028570945.1 Gogo arcuatus
ATACACTTTGGTCTTGGTCATGACTTGGTCTCGGTTTAGGTGGTCTTGACCACAACACTACCTCAAGATGCTTTTTCAAATTAGATGAAGTTCACACCTTTGAGAGAGGTAAAGAAGACACCACATTTTTTACTGCAGTCTATTGAAACATTTTACCGAGGTAGTGCCAGGGACACTCATCCTCAAGTTCAACACTGCAATCTGGTGGGTTGTCCATCTTCAGATCCACCGATAGCTGTAGCGCTAACTGCATTGTGTAGCATGAGAAGGTAACCAGTTGATTTAGATGCAAAATGTAGCGCATTTGATTCAGGTATAGTGTACAGTCATTGGCTGGATGAGAGAAGAAGAGACCTTCGGGATTTGTAGTGAGGTGTAAAAAAATGTAAGGCATTTTAAAAAGAGGGGTTTTTTCCCTTGGAAATGTAACTATACTCAAGTATACAGTATATACCCATTAGTGTATTGATGAAGTCCAATTACTCGAGCATTTTCAACTCTAACGAGGAGCTCTTAAAAGGAAAATGGTTGTGTGATCAAAACAAGAACTTATACTGCTACTGTAGAAGCGAACACGGCACACGTCGTACCTGTTATTCACAAATCAAAAAATGGAAGGAAAATCGACTTTTTTATTAACTAAGGAAAATATCCTTACATTACATCATAGACTTTTAGTACAAATTTGAACTTATTTACAATTCATTACATATTCAACACTGTCATGATGCATTATGGGTAATAATCCAGTGATCTATCCAAGGATTATGAGAATACACACAAGTAACAGAGATCCAAAAATTCAACTTGAACTTATTTTCCTCGGCACACGGCACAGCCGTGCCGTGCTGTGTTTTGATTCCTAGAAGCAGGAAAGACATTCCCAGGTGTGTGTATGTCTGCAAGCCCTCTTCTTGTTCCACAAACTTCTTGTTAAAGTACATAAGTGAGGAGGCATTCATGACCATAAAAGGAAGACGGACATCAGTGTTTGGCACGTTTATTATTTCGTAAAGCGACTGTTATCCCGCTACGTCTCTCTACCTAAACAGCATGTTATGTTATCTTACACACTGTGGTACATCCAATACCGCAGGATACTGAGTTGACGTAAGCATTGTGTAGGTTGCCGTGCTAATGAACAGATGGCAGGAAATGACAGCGATCTGCACATAAATCAGATTCATCATTCAATCAAAAGAAAGCAGACTGTAAACTGTGCTCTGTGAAAATATCACAAGGAGGAACTACATCATCTACGTCTTCTTGCGATTAAAAGTAACCTGCTTCATTAGTAAAAAGTAACAAGGACTTCATTGCTAGCAGCGCATGTTGGCTAGTCAAGAGGAAATGTCTACAGTCGATGCTAGGTGAGGAAAAACAACAGCTCTGGAACAGTATGTTCCAGTAAGTTGTTTTTGAAGATCTACTGCTAACAAGGAATTCAGACACATGACAACAAAAAGTGAAAGAAAACTTGCTCTTTTTGATCTAAGCTAAGTAATTATATGTAGCTAACTAATTTACAATCAACTCGCTAACTTTATAAAGAGCGAGACTGCTAGCCTAAGCGCATGAACATTCAGTACACGTGTGTAAACCTTGAAAACATAAACAGAGTTAAATACAATACAATTATACTTGGTCTAAAAAAATGGTAAGAGTGTAGAAAGAAAGAAAGAAAGAAAGAAAGAAAGAAAGAGTACCAAGTGGCTGAAATTCCTTCTCCAGGGAATTATGGATGTAGTTACTGTAATGAAGACCACATCTCAGTGAATGACTCAAACAGACAACATGGGAATTCTTCACACTGATTAAAGTCAGATGTAGTAGTCCAAAAAATACCGAGCAAATTACATAACATTTTGTTCATTTCTCAAAGGTGTTTATTCAAAGTGACTTAGATTTAAGGGCATGGCCTGCTTCCATGGACCCTGACCAGGATAAAGTGCTTACTAAAGATGAATGAATGAATGTTTTCTTTTCTTACTTTAGTGTACGGGATGCATAAAGCGACATATTGCCTCCACATTTTCCTTTCCCTCTTTTCCATAATCTGTACATTTCTAGATCTGCTTCCAATGTAGAGGGTTGTCCTGGCAAGGATCTACACACACACACACACACTCACTCCAGGTAGTGAGGGAATCTGTTTATTTATGGAACATCACACAGTTTGGTGTTTGTTTGCTTCCCTTCCGTTGGTCATTTCTGTGAAAAGTGAAGGATTGAGGCTCTGAGACTCTCTGTATTAGCAGTGGAATAAGAATACCACACACACACACACACACACACACACACACACACACACACACCAGTACAGTGTATTCAGTATTTTAGGTGTGTTATGGATTACAGGATAACAGTTTCTCGATGACGGATAAGTGTATTTCTTTCCATTTTGGAGCATGTTTCAAAGGTACGGTATGCACATTTGGACGTGACCCACTCCTTCCAGTGTGGAGAGATGGGAAACAGGACCATGTACAATGGCAGGAAGAGGAAACTGTTACACAGCCTTGTTAAACAGAATAGGCAGTGTGACTGAGGTGGTGAGAACAGAAGCAGCGAGGCTTGCAATTTTAAGCAAAAATTATTAATTTCTTATAGAGCCATCATTTTTATATCATCATCATCACCATGTAGAACCTGGTGTTCTGGCAGCTGTCAGTATCTCAGAAGGCCTGCAGGACAGACCCGAGTCTTGCCATGAACCTATCAGTCCGTTTGTTGAGTCTGAATCAGAGTGAATTTAATTCGTTTGGTTTCAAACGGCATGTAGTCAGAAAGCAAAACCAAACATTGGCTACCCAGCTAACAATTTTTGGCTCCCAGAAAGTTCCAGGAATGTTATTTTTTTGGTTATTGGAACGTTCCTTGAAGGTTTGTTTGGTTGTCCTATGGTTTTTCAGGAAAGTTTTTGGTTGCATGTTTTGGTTTATGGAACATTCTCCTAACGTTTGTAATGTGGGAACCTTTAGAGAACCTTCAGTGAACGTTCCTGTTTGGTTGTATTAAAGTGGACCGTATAAGACTAAAAGCATCCTTATAAAACGTCCTTGTTCATTCACTGGTCAGAAATACGGTGATGGAAAAAGGGGGTGTAGAAATCATAAAAATCACTCGAGCACAAAGTACGTGTTAAATAAATGATTCAATAATTACTGTATATAAAGAACTAACTTAAAACATTTGCATTTTTGTCTATTGATCCAAATCTCCAGACATTTCTGCAGTACTACAGCTCTGTCCTTTGGCTCAGTTTTGCAGCTTCTGTCTATAAATACAAATAACAACAACAAAAACAACAACAACAACAACAACAGTGCCACTTAAAACAAAGGGCATGTTTGATTCACTTCCTGCACGTGAGTCGATTCAGAGTCGAGTCGCTTTCTAACTAGAGTTCATTTAGAAGAGACGAAACACTGAAGGCTGTGTTTATACAGTACACTGTGAAAGAAGTGTCCGAGCGTTAATGCTAATGCTACTGATCCCACGGCTTCAGGGCCTCGTTAGTGAGCACTCAGGCTGGCTTGTGTCCTCTTAACATCCTTTCATGACACAACATTTATGAGAAAAGCCCATTTAAAATGCCATGTCAGTTTTTGAGTATTTAGTGCATCTTAGCAGTCGCAATGGGGGAGTTTATAAAAGATTCCTTACCAGCAGGGAGGAGAGGATAGAAGAGATACGAGGGAGGAATAATACACTCTGGATCATGCTGTTGAAGGAAAATAATCAACAACAGGGTGTGACCCTAAATAAAGTTTTATTTTTTATGATTATTTTCCAATAACTGCAAGTTATTGACACAACTTTTATGAGAAAAGCCCATTTAAAATGCCATGTCAGTTTTTGAGCATTTAGTGCATTTTAGCAGTTGCTCCTGAACGCTGAGAATGCCAGGAGGTTAAAGGGGCGTGTCAGTCTGTAATTTACGCTATCTCAACTGTCAGGGCTGAATTTATGACATTGATTAAATTCATACAAATTTCTGTTGCATGGTTGAGGGTCTCTAAAGATTGATAATGACTGGGAATAGGATTTTGTGTTTGTTTTTTTCCTGATGATTCAAATGGACTCAAAGTTCTGACACATTTTAATTTTTATCTGGATTTAAATATTCCCTACAACACTCTGACCTTAGCATAACAGTTTGTGATTTAAACGATCGTTTATGAATATAATTACCACAGTTGTCTAGACATAACCTGCTATAGACAGCAATACAATTGACTCTTTTTTTTTCTAATTTCTCCGCAGTGATACTTTAGTTGTATATCCATCATGCATATACCACAGTGCTGTTGAATTCTGGATCCTGATTGGTCAGAAGGTGTTGATTAATTCTCTATAACAGCAGCTCTGACAGTAGTGCAGCTGCACATCACAGGTGTACATTGACACGCTCTTTCTAATGCGTTATATGCTTAAAAAACGTATAATTGTTGACATGGTGAAGTTTTCTCTAAGGAGACGTTTATTTATGGAAGGAGACTCTGTCGTTCTTTAATAAATAGAAAATGGTCATTCTTGACAAATTGCTGTAGTATAAGAGGAATTAAACACTTGCAGTTATTGGAAAATAATCATAAAAAATAAAACTTTATTTAGGGTCACACCCTGTTGTTGATTATTTTTCTTTAACAGTATGATCCGGAGTGTATTATTCCTCCCTCATATCTCTTCTATCCTCTCCTCTCCTCTTTTATAAACTCCCCCTGATTTTCCAGTCATTTTTGAAGAATCTGGAAACCACATGAGCTATGAATCTTAAACCACGTAACGAGACAGGTATCTCTGCGGCAGGGTGCGGCTCATCCCTGAGAGAGAGAGAGAGAGAGAGAGAGAAGACTGCACACTGTTAGCAAAGGAGAGAGAAAGAAAAGGAAAGAAAGACAGAAGGAGAGACAGACAGAAAGAGTGAGAAAGAGAGTCAAAAAGGAGATAGATAGAGACAGACTGAAAGAGAGAGCAAGAGATGGAAAGAATGAGAGAGACAGAAGGGCAGAAGGAAAGAGAAGGAGAGAGAGACAGACAGAAATACAAGGAGAATGAAGGAGAGAGAGATACAGAAAGAAAGAAGGAGAGAGACAAAGAGGGAGGTGATGCTTTATCTGATGGATGAACTTAAAATGCTGGAAATAAAAGAGGGGTGTTAAGGAGGTGTGTGTGGACTGGATGAGACTCAGAAGAAAGAAATTGCAGCTATTATGTAAAGGAGGGTTCTGCGCAGTGCCAGCGTTCCCCCAGGCCTCGGCTCACGTCTCAGCTCGGCAGTGAGCGTGCCCAGGCCGTTAGACAGAACCTCGGAGTGACTCATTCCCTAAAAGCCTCAGCACACGTCACGTGCGAAACAACTATTATTCCTGTTTTCCTTTTGCAGCAGGTTAATGAGACGTGTGAGGCGTCTGTGAGGTGTTCGGGAAGATAAAAGGAGGACGAGAGAAGAAGGCAGCACTTCCATCCTTCACCAGACCCTCTTTCATGGTCACTGTGTGAGAACAGAGAGAACGTCTGAGAGGGTTTCTAAATCAGGAGTCTTGATTAAAACGCACGTGACTGAGTGCCCTTCACAAAGCAGGAACGTGGAGGCTGAGTCGGGTTCTTCTGAAGCAGAGCCAGCCGATGTTTATTCCTCAGCCCACGCCACGCCCATTTCCTCACCTGGTTTTCTCTGTGGCTCTCTACAGTTTGTCTGTGTGTGCCCTGAACACGGCAGCTGCTCGATCCAAAAACACTTCATCACTTCCTAACAAATGGTTAAACCTTGAGTTGATTTAAAAAAAAAAAAAAAAAGTTAAGCTCAATTTGTTTATAAGTATGGAAGAGCGCCCCCTGCTGTAAAAGTGCACTCTTATGGAACAAAATGGTTCCTCAAGGGTTCTCTGGATGGGTAATGATTCTAATGGTTCTAGATTACTAAAGAGGTTCTACTTGGCACCTATTTCTAAGTATAAGGTTCTACATAGAACCTTTGAGGGTTCATCAAGAGGAGAAGGAACAATTACGGATTCTACAGTTAACTTTTTAAGTGTGTATTTTGGAGATAATTACAGCAAAGGTTCAAAAGAGATTCCTCACACTTTTTTAAAATGGTTATAGGATCTAGCTTAGGATCTAGAGGTTCTACTTGGGACACTATTTAAATACTATTTAAAAAGTGTTTGAATGTCTAAGGCTTTTAGATTAATAAAAGGTTCTACTTGGAATCATTTGTAAAGGAATGTATAGGATTCTTTAAAGGTTATGGACCAACAGGGAACGGGTCTTTGAACCGGTTCCGTTCAGGATTCTTTGAACCTTGGTGCCAGCTACCAGTTTTGAGTGTTACGGTTGTAATCAAGGATGCATCATGAACGGAGGGCGTGGCACAATTCATAACAGGAGTAAATAATAGTAGGGAAGCCATGGCCTAATGGTTAGAGAAGCTGCTTTGGGACTAAAAGGTTGCCAGTTCAATTCCCTAGACCAGCAGAAAAATCCATGGCTAAAGTACCCTTGAGTAAGGCACTTAACCCCCCAACTACTCCCCAGGCTGCTCTGGATACATTGTACGTTGCTCTGGGTAAGAGCATCTGCTAAATGCCTGTAGTGTAGTGGAGCATGTTGATTACCTGTGAGCTTTTGTTGTTATTGCAGATATTTGTTTGCTTTTTTCCAAGTAAACAATAAGCATGGACCAACTAGAGTACTAATTGATAAAAAGACATAGAAACTCTCTAGACTAATGACGCACCCACTGATGTCATCACAGTTCGTGCTGAAAAAACCAGCTATATTTTGGTTCCAGCTGGGAACCAACTTTTCAGGTTCCGAACCAATTTATTTTTGATCAAAATGCTCCGAACGGTTCAGAATTTGGTGCAGGAACCAGAACCGAACCTGTTCCCTGTTGGTCAGAAAGGGGTAATAGAAGGACAAAGTGAAGAACCTTAAGTTCTAGATTTAATTTGTACTTGGGTAACAAAGTACATGTAAGGCAGGTGTTTATGGGATGTTTTGAGGTTCTACCTGGAACCTTTTGTTGACGAAAAGCTCATTTTTATCCTAGACGGACAAAGCACAGAGGAATAAGGGTGCTACATTTAAAAAAAAAAAAAAAAGGTTCCTAGAGAGATTTGTGGGGTTCTTGCTTGATTAAGAAGTTCTACTTGGACACACACAAAAAAAAAACTTCTAGGATTTTTCTCTTAGAGAAACAAAGAGAAGGACCCTAAGAGCACTAGAAATATTTTTTTGTCTAAGAGTGTAAGGAGTCTATCTCTCTCTCGCTCTCTCCATTCTCGTGTCAGTTTCCGGTATTCCTTCATCCAGAATCACAGCAGAATTATTTGCATTATGTCTGTTGCATGAAGAAAAGCATTTGATCAGCAGGACAGTGGGCTGAACAATGACTGGCTACAAATTTCCATTACCACTTTGTTTGGTTTTAAATGAAAAGAGCAATAAAAGACGAGTTGACATGCAGCACGGGTTCAGAGGTGTCTGGTTTGCTTGGAGGGAACCCATATGGGAGAACTTAGAAGCTTTTTATATACATTTGTAAACAGTCTTTAGCTTGGTTAAGTTTCAAGCGGTGGTTTAGGGCACACCAAGATGACAGACTTCAATCAACACTAACACACACACACACACACACACACACACAGGTGATTAATAAGGGAAAGTATGCGCTTGTAACAGAAGAGGCTGATGTTCTACCTTCCCGTCTTTGTTTCTCTACACCACTTCAGCGTGCAAGCGAGGATCAGTTACTACTGCTGGGGCAGATAGCGATCAGGGGTCAGAAGGTAAAGCAAGATCCATGTTCACATCTTGTTAAATAAGGAATAAAACAAAATGTGGCATTCTGTTTTAAGAAAATAATCAACAACAAGAGTGAACGTTACCATCCTGAAGTCCCAGTGTTTTATTCCTCTTCTACCACAGCAAATTGCTGATGATTACACTGTTCCCTTAGACATAAAGAACGATATTTTGTTTGATATTTTTTATCCATTTATAGTTACATTTTAATGTTGCACATCTGAGAAACTGTTCTTTCTCTGTATTTACGTTACAGCTGTTGCAGCGATCTCTTTAAAGTTAATCACAAAAAAAAAAACTTGTCATGTTACAAAGTAATGGCGAAAATGGTAAACTCTTCCATCCTGAAAAAGTTACACCTGTTACAAAGCGCTGACACTGGAAACTCCTTCCAGAAACGTAAAATAAACAAACATCTAACAGAAAACTTCACCATATCAACGATTACACACGTTTTTGCAATAATGCATTAGTATGAGCACAACGTATCGAATATAAACCTGCTACTGTATATAAAGGTTCTATTACAGAAAATGAGTCAACACCTTCTGACCAATCAGAGTCCAGAATTCATTCATTTGTCCAAGGACACTATGTTATGCTAAGTGTATTGATACCAAACTATGCTAGTATTATCGCTCATATTGTTACAAACTATTTCAAAGAACTAGCACAGATTTTTCCAGAATTTAGCTGTGTTTGTGTGTGTGTGTGTGGAGGGGGGCATAACTAGCTTGTCTTCAGCGCTAGGACTCCACTAAAGGGCAGAAATGCTTTGCATCTGGTTCTAGTCGCTTGAGGAGACCACAGGCAAATCAGCACACCATCTAATCCGAGAGCAGCCGGAGCAGGAGCAGAAGAGCAAAGCAGCCGTTTCAGGAGGGTGAGCGAGTTCTGCCATGTGTGTGTGTGTTTTAATGTCCTTGGCATGGAAACCACCATGCAAATTGGTGCGCAGATGACATCGAAGGAAAGAATTCCCTCCTGGAAAACTCCACCCTAGAATATATGGGGTGATCTGAGGGGACTGTGCCTGAAGGGCGAGCCTCTTAGCATTCTACACACAGAAGTATGCTGACAGGAAATGGCGTCACGCTCTTCAGCTGCCTGCCATGAACAAACAATAGGAGCTCATAAGAAGCGGGCTTCCTTGAATTGTGCAGGTTTCCACATTCATGTCACAATACAACATAACGTGCTCGCCTTTTTCCATGAGTGCCTGACGACGGGGTGCACGCTAATCTCCGAAACTGGAGCACGGAGCATTTATTATACTACGGCTGTATAAACCACACTAATGTACTGTTAGTAAATCAGGTGACTGTATTAAACCTTTCGCAAAAGTTTCCCCACTGAGAACCATCCAATAAACCTTTGAAAGAGTCGTCAACATTACATGAAGATGCAAATCATGTGTGAAGTTCTTCTGATGGTGCGGAAGCAACAAATTATAGAAAAGTGCCATCTAGCGCCTTTTCAAGCTTCTGTAGTTCGTTAATCCTTAAAGGCTCTATCAGGAATCCTGCAAGAAAACATATTCCTTTCTGAAAAGGTTTAACACACACACCATTTCAGAGGATATAGGTGAATTTTTTTAGTGTCCGATGCAACTTTTTTTAAAAACGTCACAACCAATCAGGTTGCAAGTTGGGGGGGGCAAACCATTTTTAAAAAACAAAACAAAACACCATTGTTTGGACACTGTGTTTTGTTAGCCTTGTTAGCAAACGAATACAAGATTAACGACATGTTGAATGGAAAATATTTCATCGCCAAAACAACAACAGTATGTTTGGTGCTACGTGACGTCTCACACGTCTTCAACTGCAGACGCACAAGCAGCTCAAATTCTCATGATCTTCTGCCTCCAAAGCTACACCAGAGTTACACCGATCTTTATTTCACTTGCATTACTGAGAATAATCACGATAAAACCAGAGAGCAAAAAAAGAAACATCAGACAGGAAGAAGGACCAATCCCACAATTTCTCTTGCAAGGTGTTTATTACATTACAAAGCCAGGACAGTGGGAAAAAAATTGAAAATAAAGTGCGATCTTTTTATTAATCATAAAAAATGACCGAGATTGGAAGGTGTAGAAGTGGCGTAATACTGGGTTGGGTCATAACACAGCAGCAGGACGGAGACACGTGTTTTTGTTTTGTTTTTTACAGTGTGTGGGCGGAGCCTCGGTGCGTTACCCGGGGCAATCGGTGTCTCTCAGCTGATTTACATTTACTGTATCGCTGCTTACCTGCAGGCTGCTGTATGCAAAACCATGTGCGGCTTTAATGTTCTTCTTCAGCTAACGTAGAATTAAAAGGAAGAAGAAGAAGACGAAGAAGAAGAAGAAGAAGAGCTTACTGAAAACAATCTGAAACATAGCCAGTCGTTATAAACGGAGTGGTTATGAGATCAGGACTTGGTGGTGTAGCTCTGGAGATGTTCCCTAAGACGCCATGACCTTCTTCTTGCACTCGACGGAGCAGAGCAGTTTCCCCTGCAGGGCCATGAAGCGCTGACCCACCAGGCACTTGGAGCAGCCCGAGCACTGAAAACACTGAGGCTCGGCGTGCCAGTGGTGCTCGCCGTAGGACACGCGCTGCGCTTCGGGCTCGATCGGCTTCTTACACAACGTGCAGTGCTGTAAACACACACACACACACACACACAGATATGATATCATATGATAATTGAAGACATTTTTATGATACACAATATACATATATAGGTTTGCTAACAAACTACAAAATGGCAAACACTGAAAAGGAGGGATTTAAAAAAAATCTGTATAAAAATGAATATTTTACATATTTTCATTATCGATTCGGATCTTAATCAGTTTGTAAATGTTATAAAAATGCTCACGATACCTGCAATACCTCACATACTTTATCATCATATTGCCCAGCTCCAGATCTGGCATAACCCTGATCAGGATAAAGCGCTTACTGAAGGGGAGTGAACAAACCAAAATTAAGTGTGTTTTTTTTTTAAATCTACACCCAAGTGTTTGTATCCCAAAAATTACGATTCATTATAAATAAACAAAATAAATTCACAAAGCATATTAAGAGACCAGTATTATTTGCAAGTGAAATCTCTCATCACAGCATGATTGATAGTCAAATATCAGTGTGCGCGCACACACACACACGCACACACGCACACGCGCACACGCACACACGGAGGCAGGAGATGCAAATCAGTGTAATACTGAGAGAGAAAACAGACAAACAACTACACTAAGTGTGTGTGTGGGCATGTAGAAGCCTTTATTTTGTCACATGTACACTAAAGTACAGCGAAATTCCTCCATTTAACCCATCTGAAGCAATGAGCACGTACGTACGCGCGCACACACGCGCACACCCAGAGCAGTGGGTAGCTGTGCTACAGCACCCGGGGAGCAGTTGCGGGTTAGGTGCCTTGCTCAAGGGCACTTCAGCCATGGAGGGGGCAGTGCTGTTCATTCAGTCCCCCTACATTTTTCCATCAAACCAACCAGCGACACTTTAGGCCTCAGGCTGCTTCTCTAACCTTCAGACCATGTGTTATATATATATATATATATATATATATATGTGTGTGTATATATGTATGTATATGTATGTATGTATGTGTGTGTGAGTTCTTTACCACAGCGTGGTTCTTCATGTAGCAGGGTTGGCACACTGGCTTGTCGTTCTCCATGACGTAGGTTTCTCCAGCCAGAACACAATCACAGTCAAAACAGCAGAAGTGCTTCAGGTGCCAGTTCTGTCCCTCAGCCTGCGTGTACTCATTACTGAAGATGAGCTGAAACACACAGACATCATCACGGAGAAACTTTAAAAACAGAAACCTGAAACCAACAGCCCACTCGGGCTGGCTACAGCTCAAGCCAAATAAATCGCTCAATAAATCCGTTTTTCACTCCAATAAGCATGGGTGTACCACAGCGCTGCTGAATTCTAGATTCTGATTGGTCAAAAGATGTTAGTACAAGTAGCACAGCTTGATTCTGACTTCTGAACAGTCAGAAGTAAAGCTGTAACTTTCTTCAGGACCGAGGAGTTTACACTGTACGGCTTCTCTGTAGCAGGTTATTGCACAACGTTAAAATGTAACTATAAACGGATAAAAAGTGTAACGTGTCATTTTTTAAAAAAATCTCAAAATACGTAATCAGCATATTTCTGTGGTGCAAGACGAATAAAGCACTTCAGGACGTGCCGTTCGTCCCGTCGTTAACTCAGTAGTCATAATGATGGGGGCATCACATCCAAGTGTGGCAGTTTGTTCCAAAATGATCTCGCTTTGCTTTGAGACATTTACCAATGTTAACTAAATAGGGTTTTTGGGGGGGGGGGGGCCCAGATGT
>JAOTRR010000001.1:32377740-32388180 GCA_028570945.1 Gogo arcuatus
CTACCACTACTACTACTACCACTACCACTACTACTACCACTACCACTACCACTACCACTACTACTACCACTACTACCACTACTACTACTACTACTACCACTACTACCACTACTACTACTACTACCACTACTACTACCACTACCACTACTACTACCACTACCACTACTACCACTACTACTAGTAATAATAATAATAATACTAACAATTCATGCAATTATGCTGTAATTATAAAGTATTTTTAACACATTGTCCTCTGTATTAATGAAAGTACAGTATTTTTTTACTTTTCAAGCTGTAGTTTTATTAGGTAATGATTTTCCTCTCATACACTATATGCTCATGTTTAATATAACCATAAGTTCACTAACAGTCATTTCGTTATCTCTCACCCAGTTTTGCTCCTCTAAAAGCATAAGGGAAGTGGACATGACTGCACGTGGTGTGAAGAGCACACCGGATGTGCGGGAGTGTTCAGACACAGCCGAATGAGGTGTCAGTGGGCTGTATTATATCTGCAGCAGATAACAGAGCTGCCTGAGTCACAGCGTGCTGTTGACCCTGGTGTTAATGATTGGATCACTGGGTTAAACAGTAAACCAACATTATCTTTCTGTCAGCACCTGGAGGTTTTCAACTGAATCAGTCTACATTTCATGGTGTGTATATATAGTTCGCTAAAACTAGAACTCCTTTCAGTATATAATTTAAAGTAAATACTAAAAAACAATTAGTGCTAACAAAAACTAGAAATGTCAGATCCTAAAATAACCAACAAAAAGGAGACATGAATTCGACAAAACAAAACTGTTCTTGTTCCCGAGTTCTTGAGTAGGAATTCAGAGGTGGCGTTTTCTTTTTAGTCGCAAATTGAGTTACAACCTGTAGTCGAATACAGCTATCGAACAAGTAGCCTGCCTTACATTTAGCCAGATACAACACTGACTTTTTACCTAAATGTAAAACATCAGAACTACACAGCCACTTTTTGAGTGTTTCACTTTGATTTTTTTTTAACCCTTTCAACAAGAGTTCAAAACCAGACCTCCAGCTGGAATATAGCATGTGTGCTCTTTACGCTTGAATACGTGAACAGTCCTCTCTCTCTCTCTCTCTCTCTCTCTCTCTCTCGTAGTCTCTCTGTCTCTGACCCCCCACTCAGTCCACCTCTCAGCCTCTTAACGGAAGGCAGTAATGATCCATTACCCACAGGCAGAACGGTGACATCAGTTTCTCGAAGACAGGCGGATTTAATTTCCTGGCCCGCGTCCGCTGGGTAATGCCGTGCTAATGGCTTCCTGTTCTGAAGCGCCACAGCGAGCGCTAATTTGTATCTGCCATGTGAGCTCACCTGGTCTGCCTCTCCGGGCCGTAAAACACACCAACACAGCGTAGTCTACGTGTAATCATCGTTACCTTTCCTTCTTTCATATCATGCAAAAGAAAAGCTTAAGATTTTATAAAGAATGTGTGCAATTCAGCATCGTCCCAGGTAGATGTTGTTTTTTTGGTGCCCTGTTTTATGGCTTTGCTCTATGTGAAGCGTTCTCACTTCCAGTTGTTTCCTCAGCAATGAATCATTCCACATTTCTTCTCCTTTCACTAAAATGTATGAATGTCGGAAACAGTCTCTGCCTGTACTGGCTACCATATTATCCCTGTTTATATGGCACAGTCAAGAGGCTTAGCCTCCACCGTGATATGATTCATCTGTGCTAATGTCTTTTATATAAGGAGCTAAATTTCCTTTGGATATAAGCCAGAAATGCCGGTTTGTTTAGCTTCGCCTGTGTTTCTGCCAAACTGGGTTTCCTTACAGGACCCAAACAATAACCAGCTCCTAACAGCAGACACAATAAGCATTTTAGGCTTCAGGTTATTCAGCACTGCATCTTCTCATCACGACTTCACCGAGTCGATATGAGTCATTCACCGATGGTTTTATGTGCACAGTTTTTAGGTCCATCTGGTTGCAAGACTGTTTCTACAATGTGACATGTTAAAGGATGAAATAAAAACATCAGAATAATGACAGCACTTGTTCATGAGGAGAACATTAGCGATGATTTGAATCTCTGCAGTACTTTATCGCCTTGTGATTGAGATAATCACAGCCAGCCCAAACAGCTTACTGAATATCTGGAGCTGTGTGTGTGTGTGTGTGTGTGTGCGCGCGCACGCGCGCACTCTGGCTTGCTTGTTCTTGCCCGATGACTCATCTTCTCAGTGGGATCTCGGTGACAGACTGCACTTCACACAGGAATTTTGTCAAGATGAAGCCTTCGCCTTTTTTTTTTGTTGTTTTGGTTTTTTTTTTCCTCCCCCACTTCACCCATTTCCGTAGGAATCTCCCCCGTTTCTTCAGAAAGGCATTCAGCGCTAATCACCAGGCTAATATTGGTGCATTATCTGCCCTGTGCTGCTCTTTCTCTTTCCTGTCTGTTGTCATGTGTTTCCTGACAGATCTGTTGCTGCCGTCTCTCGGATAAGCAGTTTGCTCGATTGCACAAGAGCGCTATATCCTGTGACCTGGTCTTCCACTAGGTGCAGGAAACTGATAATAACGCAGCCTTGACAAACTGGCCTGAGAGAACAAGACAGAGAGCGAGCATTAAGTACAGAGACTACTATCATCATTGTCCAGGTTTCATTTCTCTAACTGCACGAGTAACATTTTCACATGCTACAGTAATCCCAGTCGAAGTATGATGTCATCTGTAAGGCACAAAGCCGATTATAAAAAAGTGCAGATTTCATGGCAGCTGTGGACATCGATTTATCTTCTCTGGATCTGGTTCAGAGGGAGATGAAGCAAAAAGAGATGAAGGTGTCTATTAACATACTTAACGTAACATACATATTAGAACAAGGACATTAATATAAAGCTGTGATTTGGAGCTGCACTAATGTCAGAGCTGCTGTTGTAGAGAATTAACAATAATAAAGAAACACCCTCTGGCCAATCAGAATTGAGAATTTCATGTACTTTTAAACAACATTTTGTTCTAAAAGCAAGGAGATACTTTGGAACTTTATAATTCCATGGTCTTGAAATAATTCCAGGGCCTCATCGAGTCATGGCCCTCTTTTCTCAGTCCCAGGAAGCTTCAGATGGCTGTGGCTCACTTCCCTTGGCAGGAAATGGCCTACATTCAACATGACAAGTGTTGATTTCACATTTCCGCTGTACCCGCCAACATCGGCGGTCATCTCCGCTTGCTTCACTCAGCAAAAGGCAAAGGAAGCTCACCAAAATATCTGTGAAGGCAGCCATGATGTGGATTTCTGACTTGCTGTAGGTTAAACGAGGTCTTGATTGGCTCACACCATATTGCTGTACGTGATCTTGCTTTACACTGATATTATCTTTATATTCCTTTTGGGTTTAAAATGAATAAAGAATAAACAAGAGTATGCATGTTGAAGGCAGCTTTGGGTTCATCCCGATCCATTTTGAGAAGTACAGGAAGAAGTGTATGCTGCATGCACACCAATATGAAGCGTGTGAGTGGAGCCAGAGAGGAGCTTTAACTCCATTAGGCGTCCTTGAGCAGGTACTCCACACAGCGGAAACCGGACTTTGATCTGCACTGAAGCTGATAAAGAGGCAGCGAGTGAGTGGTTGAAGACTGAAATGAACTGGATGAAGGAGTGGGCGACGGGTCAAAAGCTAATGCTGCCTTTGATTTCACTAAGGCTTCCTTGCACTGGGAGTGCTCACTTTAATGCCATTACAGGGCATCCTGTGACAAGGGAAATGTTCTCGTCTCCATCACGAGACCGGAGGCGTTACACTCCTAATCGCTTAATGTGTTTTAGTGAATGGAATTGAAGGGGAAAGTGGTTCCTTTGTTCCTCTGTTCCTGTGTGCTCCCTCCACAACTGTTTCATAGGAACCTATTGACCTATACCCTGACTAATATGTTACATTGATTTATGATCAAAAATAAACATTTTTGTCATTTTCATAACAGCACAATGCTTGTATTCTCTGCAAGTATTTTAGTATAAGTGGCATTTTAACATTCAAAATCTTGAAACACTTAAATTTTTTGAGGTAGATACAGTTATGAGTTAGCTCACCTATTGATTCAGGAACTGGACAAAAAGTCTCCTATGTTTCAAAAGATGTTCAATTAACCACCAAATTAATTAAGACATGATGGTGGATTATCAACTGTTCTGATTTCCAATGGACAGGTCTTGTTTTTTGTTTGGGGGGGTGGACTTCTGAATGTGATCTACTCCAGGACTAGTGGTAGTCTAACCACTGGTTTGCCTTCATCTATGCAATCACATATTATACATACAGCAAATCACCCTAGGGTTAAGGCTGTCACTATACTAAGTCTGTTTTTCTACATTCCCACACAGCATTACGGATTTTCTTAGCTACTTATCACAGGTTTTAACTAGCCATCTGATTGGCTGTGGGCCATTCACTGGCTTAGAGTTGATTTTTTTTGTAGCGGTGATCTGTGCCTGGTTAATGAAAGTCTAAATTCTCTTTCCCTTTCTCTTGAAGTTAATAGTACAAAGAAATGCAGCTTGTCATGTTGCCAAGAAATGGAAAGCATAAACTACTTTGTCTTGAAGACTTCCCCGTGTTGGAAAACGTTTTTTAAAGTTACACTTTAACCTTTGACTGATACTGGCTGACACTGGAGACTCCTTCCATAACCTTCAGCATATCAACAGACATTTTATTTTACATATTTAGTTTTGTTGAGGGTCTGCCGGAAACTCCTTGTGAACGAGTTGTTACTATATTAGAACGAGTGCATTAATATAACCCTGTAATTTAGAACTGCTCTTATTTTTTTTAAAAATGAATCAACACCTTCTGACCAGTCAACAGCACTAGGGTATAACGTACGATGTGCATACTATGATGTATTCTAATTTTCATTTTCTTAACCGAATAAAAAGGAAAGAATATCTACACCTAAAATGCACACTTTGTCACTGAAGAATCTTGACATCTTTTGGAATTGTGAAATATACAACATCTATTAGTGCAAAAGTGTGAATATGAGGTTTTGGTTTCACTTGCAGGCTTTAAATCAGCTGCACTTAAACAGTAATGTCAAGTTTATACTGCGGTGAAGAGCCACGTGACTGAGTTTTCGTTTTATTAATGGGGTTAGGAGAGGACACGATTTTCCACGATCGCTCTGAATTCTCGTAGCGTTCCATACCTGGGCTGCAGCACGAGGAGCTGTGTGATATTTCAAAGGCTTGTCTGGGCTTTTCTGTGGAGCTCAAGGAGCTCATAAATATTCCCATTGGCTCTGTGCAGACCAAGTACCTGTTTAGCAGCCAGCGAGCCTGTTGACATAAATTATAGCTCAGCCAACATAATGGCCATGGGTCCGTCCTCAGAGCTGAATGATTATATTCAAGCTCTAATGACCCACCTGTGCCCACTTCAGTCCCTCTGAACACGCTGTCAGGATCGCACCATCACTTGACTATATATGGTGCTCAGGGGTTTTTTTTGTTTGTTTGTTTAGTTTTTTGTTTTTTTTTTTGTTTTTTTGTTATATAACTCTCCTGGTCATGGAGCTGCATGAATGACTGTGTGGAATTGAATGGCTGGGATTGCGCTGTTTGAACAAGTTGGGTCAAATGACTGACTGTATGCAAGGTATGGTTCAGCCATAATGGTGATGACCAACAGAATGCTTTCAAATGGCCATTCCTAGAAACAATGTCATGTAAGAAGTATAGAAGAAAAGTTAACAATTACCAAGTGGCAAAACAGGAAAGAATTCACCTTATCAGGATTACACAAGTTTGAATATCAATGCCACAGCTGTCCATGGGCAAGAGTCCAGGAGACCGAAACTGGCTTTCTAGGAGAAAAAAGCTGATCCTATCCACCGTCTGATCCAAGTGATATTACTGTTGTAGACAGTCTTGGCAGACTGTGAGCTCACATATGCAGAAGACGGCAGTTAACATAGTTTTCAAGCGTTTTCATCTTTGTATGTATGAGCAGTGGGTTGAAAAGATGTCATGGCAGATTTGCACACATTTCAGAGGAAGCGTATGTTACCCTTCACCCTTCCTGGTGAAGGTAAGCACATCTTCCAACATGAAATGTTATCTGATTCCATGCCTGGCCAAGGGAGCCTCAGAGCCTTGGACTTTGAATGTTTTTCAGTCGTCACCCATTTTTCCAGGTTGATGCTACACAGAAAGTGCCCATGTCCTAGTTTTCACTTTTCAACACGAGACCTAGTCAGAAGTTCCTGCTTGATGGACATTTGATTGGCAGCCAGGCAATCACCGTTATCCTCTCTCTCAGTTTCTGCCTCATTGCACTTGAGCTTCCTGTGTTGATGAGGTGGAGAGGAAGAACCAACAACAACAACAAAAAACCTATGAGGCAGCAAGGTCTGGAAAGCAAGGAGCTCACAAACGAGGAGAACAGATGTTTCCCAGATGTGGCCTGCGGCTGCAGGAGGGACCCTCAAGCTGGCTGGGCTACACACTGGCTGCTTTGTTCACCTCCTCCTCCCCAATAGTACTGTTCCTCTCCCAGGCCATGCTTCTGTCTCTCCACCGCTGGCCTTTGAAGTCAGGATGCGACTCAGGAAGCTGCAATCGATTTTCTTCCTGTATTAGAGCAGGAATGTGTGGACAACCCTCCCCCCCTTCCCTTCCCTTCCCTGTCCAAGTCCTCCACATTATTGATGAGCCGTGTCTTGGTGCTGCTTGGCCCACAAGGTCAGGGGCCCCACACCCTTACAGAACCAACAGCATTTTGGCAAAACCGCCCACTACAACAGGTGTTTGGCCATTGGAAGCTTGTGGCAGAGACTCCTTAGTGTCTACATGTTTCAGGTTAATTGAGATGTCCCCTGAACTTATGGACAAATGTTTTATAAAATATGACCAGTCAGGCTCACGACTAGCACAACAGATAAGCATTCACTATATTGTTGCAAAGTTACGAGTCTGAATATCAAGATGAAGCCACAGCCATACAGGAGTCCAAGAGAGCAAAATTTCCATGCTTTCAGGGTGGGAGGGATGGCATGACAATCAAAACACTGCTAACCAATCGTGGGCATCTGTTTCATGATTTCATGATTGTGTTAGAGGGCAGTTAGTATGTTCGCCAATTGCTCAGCTGCCCTGTGATGTAGCATGAGAAACAGTTCAAATGGATGCAGTGGCTGGCTTCATGTATCTCAGAGGAAGGGCATGTTAGCCTTGCTAGCCAAGGCTGGGAATTAGCAAAGGTACAAACTGGGGAGAAAATGATGGCGGGGGGAATATGAACAGTCAATTAAAATGATCAGATACTCTCCCATCCTTTCCAGCTTCCCTTAATGGTCTCGCATCTTCTCACCGTTCTTGTGTTTCTTCATTTTGCTGTCATTTAGGGTGCAAGTAGGCACGCAAGTGGGATCACGGACTCTAGAGAGCGTCCCAGCACCAGCACAGGCTTAGCCTTCACCTTTACTCACACACAACACCAAGAGGAATCTGGGGAAGAGGAAAATCTGGAGCCAGGCATCACAGACTTGCAGGGAGAGCGCTCTGGAACTTCGCTAGCATTGAGAAGCACATTGGAGCACATCGTACAGCAACTGGACATTCTAACTCAGGTGAGCAGTTCAGCCTTTCACTCGTGTTACCTTCTCCTGTCCAGTGAACTTTATAAGCCTGTTGGTGATTTTGGAGATGTGCTTTCAACTCAAGGTCAAAGTGCTTTTCATAAAAATGAGTGAATATGTAAAAGGACTACCAGACCTGCAGAGAGTAATGTAGTGACTTTCTCCTAAAGTTTCTTTCTCTTTTGAAATGTCTGCTGAGTTTCAGGCTCTTCTCAAGTTTCTCTGGCTCTTGCGTCACATAAAACCAAATGCAATTAAACATTAACGCACCTCCATTGCTGCTGCTCTTAAACACATAACAGTGTTTACTGTTAACAGTTATGTTGGAAATGATGTCATCGCCCCACAGCCTCCACAGAACTCCACAGCTACCTTCATGGGTAGCATTATGGCCATAAAAAATGGATACCTGAATATAGTTCTGGATTCCGATTAGTACCACAATAGTCGGGTTTCCATTAACCTGCTTAATGCCCAATTTGAAATTGCGAACTAAAAAATGAGTAGTGGAAATATGTATTTCGGGGAAAAAAACTCAAATATTGCAAAAATATTTAGACGCTTTAAACTTATTTTGCAAAATTGAAATGGAACCACATTTTTCACATTCTGTTAAACACTACCACAGTTATAACGGTGGATGCAATCAAAATCCCATGCCAAATAACAGGTCTCAGAGATCTGAATGACTATCACGAGAGGAGACAAAGTCAAAGTCCTTCCTGTGCCAGGACCTGGTCTTCCCAGGCAGTCTCCTGTCCTAGTACTAACCAGGCCCTTAAAGCGCATTGAGCGGCGCTGATCTCCATTTCTATAGCCCTCGGCCTCTTGCCTATTACATAGCTAGGGTTACAGTGGGTGGCTGGTCCTCTGGTAACCACGAGAGTTTGACTCCCTACTCACATCTGTATTGCGGGACGTGCCTCGCCAGATGGCACTAGGTACCATTTTTATGATGGTCTTTGGTATGACCCGTCGATCTCCCATTCGAGAGGCGGACACACTAACCACTAGACCAGCTCACGGTACGAGAAGAGAAAACCCAACTTTAATCACATATCACTCCATGGAAACACAGTCCATTCGCAATGGTGCTTTGTCGACTTTTTTTTTAAAAATCACTTCTATTTTGCGCAACACTGCAATGGAAATCTGGCTACTGTCTAGTAACATAATGCAATGGAAAATGACCACCAGGGGCTTCATTAGGTGCTTTCAGACCAGAGGAACTTTTTCATAGTTCTTAGAACTGTTGGAGGAAGTTCCCCCTTTTTTGTGTCCCCACGCTGCAGGAGCTGAGAACTATCATAATTCTTAAAATGCCGTTTTGAGGGACCTTTTTAGTTCCTACTTTAGGGTAGGTACTCTCCTAGCACAAGAGGAACCATGAGTGATGTAAGTGTACGCTGTTTGGTCCAGACTTAAGTGTACGTTGATTGGTCGAGCACGAGCCATTGCAGCACCGACAACCAGCATTTTTAAAAATCCATGTAAAATGTTAGCCATGTAAACAACAGCTCTTAGCGTTAGCATTAAAAAATGAAAAAAAAAACATGGACAAATGGACCAACAGTGAAGTCCAGGCTTTATTGGGCATATATGCGACGGAGGAAATACAGCGCAATTTTCACGCATTTAAGCGAAATATAAAAATCTTTGCTAGCATTTCCTGCTAATGTCACGCTAGCAAGCCAGCGAACGTCACTTCAGCGTTCCTCCGGGAGGTGCGATTTCAAACAGAAAAAAAAAGCTCTTGAAGGTACAGTATGTAGTTCCCGGGGGAGCTCCTCAGTGGGCAGTTCCCCTCAGTGAGTTTGAACTATTTGGTCCGAAAGCGCCTATTTATCAACCATGCATACGCATAGTTCTAGATTCAAATGAGTATATGTACCACACTGCCTTGTACCATTATGCATCAGGGAAATAAATCCCAGGTTATGGATAGATCTAGATTCAGATTAATAACCGTTCTACACTGTCTGGTGGAAAAAAGATAGTGGACAGTATCAGTTATGAGGTAGGTGTGTGTGTTATATATGAGAGAGTTTTATTGTCTGAAATGAGTGACCAAAATCTTGGCTAGTCGCACAAAAAGCCTAATTTTAGAGTGTTTAAAATGATTGTTCAGCCAAAATCCTAGACTACATGCACATATTCTGCAGCTGTATTAATTTACCGAGGTTTGAATTGATGTCGCTGATGTATGACACTAATTAGCATGAACTGCTTGTGCTTCAGACCGTGTCTGTACTGGAAGAGCGTCTCACGCTGACAGAGGACAAGCTGAGAGAGTGTCTAGACAACCAGGCCGTTATTCTGGAGCAGATGCAGCAGCAGGACGAGTCGCACAAAGAGATGACAGGCGCTGAGGGTCCAGCAGTTTGACACGCGACCCATCGCCAGCTTTCAGGGGTCAGTGACGTTGTTCTGGAGTATAAGAGACGCCCTCCTCTCGCTAAACACTGGGGAACTTTCTTCAGCTTCAAAACTCAAGAAAAACAGAAAGAAAAGGAACGGAAGGAATTGAAGGAAGAGCAGGATGGAGGTCGGAGGGCAGTGAGGGGTTAGACTGAGGGTTGCAGGGGGAAGGGGGGTGTTTAAAAGGATCCTGTAGCCGTCTCTCCCAGAAATTCATTAAGTCCCTGCGGATGAGACAGCTGCAGCTAGGAAAACATCCCGGCCTTGTTTTGACAGCAGTGAGAGGCGGCATTCTTCACGGCAGCCGCTCAGACGACACGTCAGGAGAGAGACAGACAGCTCTGTGTGTGTCTCTCTCTCTCTCTCTCTCTCTCTCTCTCTCTCTCTCTCTCTCTCT
>JAOTRR010000001.1:32407095-32418807 GCA_028570945.1 Gogo arcuatus
GGTTGGATTTTTCTCATTTTTTCAGTGTGAGATGAAGCGACTTCACCAAAAGGTGATAATTAGGTCCATTTTGTGGTGCTTTACACAGAAAAGATGAAATGATCAGACATTATTTATGATAAGGCAAGAAATCTGGCTTTTAAAAGCTTGCATTTCTAAAACATTTTCACAAATCAAGAGTTATGTCGATCTTTCTTCCTCCAGCTGTGAGTCACAGGTCCTGTCTCACCAGAGCGCCTTCACCTCTCAGAACTCCACGTACCCGAATTATTTCTAGCTCCAGCCCACACAAAGGACAGCGACGAGCACGCAAACACCACACAATAGTACAGCAGCAGTGGTACAGGAAGTAAATACGGAGTGAACAGGAACTTCCCCTGTCCCTGAGAGCGAACAGGCAGGAAGAGAGAGAAGCCTGGTGAAAAGCCAGCACACCTCGGGTGACCTTTCACCCCATTGGCTTCGTGGGTTACCCGTCCCTGGAGCGGAGAGAGGAGAACAACAGAGCAGATGACACGGTGCAGAGATGGAGCCGAGTGATAAAACCGTTTATTAAAAAAAAAAGAAAAAGGGCAGAGCCGCCATTGTCTCGGGATCTCAGGGGGGCTGGTGAGTGAGCAGGCACTTGCAAAACAGCAACTCCACCCAGGAACCCACAGGGAAGTAGGCTGTGTGTGTGTGTGTGTGTGTGTGTGTGTGTGTGTGTGTGTGTGTCTTTAGAGGGGGAGGTGAGGGTGCACAGCAGGCAACTCCTACTAAGGAAGTAAGTAATGCTCCATGACTTCTTTGCTCCCACACCCTCTTCAAACACACACACACACACAAACTTCTTCCCCCGTTAGAGTTTACCACATAACGCTCATTTGAATGCATTTGGATGTAGGGAAACGAGTCCAACCTCATTTTGGTTTGATTCTCATCATATCACGTACGATCCTGAATCAACATTTATGCTCATTTGACTGCGTGAAAAACACACGAAGCAGATCCACACCGTGTGTTTTCCCCATCACATGGCATCAGTAGTGTTGTTGAGAACAACAGGAAGAGATAAGTTTTATCAGTTCGCCACATGGTTGCGTGAGCACGAAGGCCCGTAGTGTACCTGTCTGTCTTCACTGAACTTTAACTGCAGTGTGACTTTGCGTGACTATGCAGAGGTGGAGTTGCGGATCAGACGCCAGGAAGACGACAATAGAAGCACAGCAGCAGGGCAAACTGATACTGAGAGATAATACACGAGCGTAGTTGGATAGGCGTTGAGTAACCGTGAGCTGCTGTGTCTACTGAGGTGTTTTTCGACCTCGTATTTATCTTCAGCATCTGTAGCATATGACTGATTTGCGCAATCTAACATTTTTCGAAATGTGTTTGTGGGAAAAACTTCTTTACTCTAGTCACTCAAGGGCAGTTGTTGTTGTTTCACTCCGGTACTAATAAAGCCGATACAACGTTCTTATGGAATTTTACTCAACAAACAAAAAAAAAATACTGCAAGGGGGAAATTCCAGTCACTTCCACTTTTCCTAGAGATTTTGTGGTGTTTATATTAATGCGCTCGTTATCGTTGATGTTGTAACGGTTCGTTCACAAGGACTTGTACGGCAGATGCTCCAAAAACAAAACGTGCGTAATCGTTGATACGGTGAAGTTTTCTGTAAGGAGACGTTTATTTAACATTTATGGAAGGAGTCTCCAGTGTCAGCGCTATAACAGTTAGAGAGAAAGCTGTACCTATCAGTTCCTCGGTTACATAACAAGCTGCGTTTTTGTTTTTGTTTTGTTTTTTGTCTTAAGTTGAAGAGAAAGAAATAAAGATTCTGGTGAGGGAGTCACTGTTTAACGCTGCTGTAATGCAAGTGAGAACAGGAACTAACTCGTTTCATGAACGTTCCACAATATTACATATAACAAAAAATGGATAAAAACGTGATGTTGACAAATTGCTGTGGTGTAAAAGGAATAAAACACTTCAGGACATGTTATTATGGGCAAATACTCAAATACACTTCATCACAACATCCAACAATAACATCAACACACTCAATCATTGTCATAGATTTAAAAAAAACCCTCGTGTCCAAGCTCTCCCAGGTTCAGGTGTCGTGAGGTTCTGTTTTGTTTTGTTAAACACGAGGTGTTTCAGAAAGACTCGGACCATCGCCCAAGTCCTGTCGAGAGGAAGCGTTTGTAAAAGAAGCTGACTGCTATGCGAAGCTCCCTGTCGTATGCTAAAGGCTCTGAAACTGCACACACCTTTGTGCTCGAGGTCACTCCGCATGTGAATGGCAGGCCTAAATGGGCTATTAAGGGACGTTGACCTCGGCTTGCCGACTGGAGACAGCGTGTCTGAGAACGCGGCAGTGAAACTCCAACTTCTTCTTTTTCATTTTTCATCAACGTGACAAACGCCAGAGCACCACAGGCTGTCCGGCTAGTTTCAAAGGAAGGGCTAAGCTTCTGAGGTTTTTAATCACGCCTTTAAAATAGTTAGCTAGTGGGGAGAACTGTAGTGAGGTTGGGTGTAACTGATCTGGGAGTAAGAGAAAGAGTAAAGAAAAGTCAACAACAGGAAGAGATACAAGAGATACAAGTAAACAACAGAGTAAAGAAAGTAGGAGGAAGTTTAATTAAATTATTACATACCAACACTTACTGTATCTATCAATCTATAACCAATGAAAGATAGACAGATGATTATACAGACTGATAGATAGCTGATTAAATAGACAGACACAGATAGAGAGAGAGCTGATTAGACAGACAGACAGATGATTATATATATATATATATATATATATATATACACACATAGAGAGACAGACAGACAGACAGCTGATTATAGATAGATATAGGTAGAAACAGATAGATGATTATCTAATCAGCTATCTATCTGTCTAGAGAGAGAGGTGATTAGATAGAGTGATAGCTGATTAAATAGAAAGAAAGAACTCATCTTTTACCAAAATGATGTCAGTCCGTGACATTTCTTCAGAGGTCAGAGTGGATGCTGCGCATTATTACATATTATGTCATGGTGTTGAAGTGTGTGTCATAACATCAGCCAAAAATACTCTAAACAAATCAAAAATTAGCATACGGCATTTCCAGTAATAGTAACATGATATTTCATTGTATGAACTCTGCCATGACGTGGTTATGACGTGGTTATGACAGTCCTAGGGCTCAGCATTTTAAATAAAGGCTTTACAGATATTCTGTAGGCAACAATGTCCATCCCTGGAGTAATTAACAGTTTAGTTTGCTCTATATCAACTTTTTTGTGAGATTCATAATTTACAATCCAGTTTCATTAAACACTACGTACCTTTTCATTTACGCCTGTTTCTTCCTAATCGATTATGTTCACCGTTCCTATTTTACATTCAGCAGAAGATCGATCGGTCTTGATGTTTATATGAATCACGAATACACCTGATATTTCCGTAGATCATCACTGTGCAGTGATAACTCTGTGTAATGTCACTTACTGGGTCACATTATGATGTTTTAGTAGTTTAGTAGCTCATGTGCTGTATCTAGCCTATGTGGTAGCGGGAATGTGTGTTTGAGTTTTATTTTAAAGCCTGTGCTGTTGCACCATTCGTTCAACAAATCGACTCGCAAACGATTTATAAAAAGAGTTGAAGGAAGTGTTCAAGTGGGCTGATGGCTTCACTGATGTGTTTATTGTTCATCACTTCACACCTCAGTTCAGCACATCCTCCTGAGTGGCCCTGAGGAAAGAGCCACATGACACTTTATGCAAAGTCGAAACTTGATTGACTCTTTATACATGTATATACATATACATAGACTCTATATGCATGCTGATACATGTTAAAAAATAGCCTTTTTTTCTTCACCTCATGCCAACTGTGTTTAAACCACACAGTTGTGTAGCATTGTTTTCTCACTCACTTAGCACAACTTGATACAATAATATGTTAGTTATTGGTTAAAATATGGCACTGACACTTAAAATGTTTAGTATCTCATTCACATTATTTCAGACATCTGATGTTTCAATGCTGTTTACAAGAATTTGGAGTTATAGGCCTATTAATAGTTAGAAAAAGTTGCATGTTTAATTTGAGTGAATACTGTGAGAATGTTTAGGGTTTGAATACTTGAAACAGTTCATCATCAATTTAATTCTTTGTGAAGTAACAGACAAAAGTTCCACACACACACACACACACACACACACACACACAGAAATTGGATTAATTGAACTTAATTGGGTAACAGTGATGCATTGTCTCAACTGATTGATTGATTGATGGATGGATGGATCGATCGGGAATAATACCCTACAGGGTCGTGTTTTATTTCATTTTTATACAGAGCTAATAAATGAAATCTGTACGTTATATGTAGTGTATACAGTACTGTGCAAAAGACTTAGGTATGTGTGAAGAAATGCTGCAGAGCAAAGGTGCCTTCAAAAATAATGACCTTTTTAAATGTTTCTACATTATAAAGAGCAGTAAACAGTAAGAAATGTCAATATTTGGCATCAATGTTTGTGTGGTTAAAAAAATGTTGTCTCAGGTATGTGTGCAGATTAATAAGAAAATAAGCTGTAAGTTTTACTGAGCATCTTACAGAACCAACCTCAGTTCTTCTGCAGCAAAACCCATTATTATGGGTTTTTTTTTTTTTGTCTGAAAAGTGTCTCTTACGCACACTGTCAGAAACAGGGGTACAGTAGGAATCCATTTCTGTCTCCTAAGGTACAGTCTACACTAATGTACCCACTAGGGCTGATTACTGGACCTCATGTGTACCTTTTTAAGGCCAAAAAAGCTACATATATGTTCCCAAGCAGTATATAAAGGGTACAGATAAGTACCTTAGTACCTTACATTGTACCCCTAAAGGTACAATAATGATTTTCTGAAAGTGTAATACACTGCTTTTTTTTTCTGAACACAAACCTTTTTTTCTGTACCATTTAATTTTGAGAACTACTGTTTGGAAATCTAAATGTTTTTGTTCCTGACTCCATAATGTAAAAGTCATCAAGTAAAAATCAATAACAAAGTTTGTACTAAAAAAATAGACTTTTGCAAAGTATATCTTGTTATTGTATTTTTTTATGTGATCCTTTAAAATAATTCACTTTAGTCTGGTGTTAATGGAGCAACTGCCAAGTCAAATTCCTTGGAAGTAGAATCTTGATTGGATAATAAAACAATTAAACAATTAAATAATTAAATAATTAAACAAGACAATGGGTCGTTTTACTTACTTTTATTTATTTTATTTTACAAATCTGTACTCTGCACTAATCCCTTTATACATGCTGGGGAGGAGAGTCAATGAGATGATTATTGTTTGGTGTGTAGGGTTAAAGTCTGAGGTGTGTGTGTGTGTGTGTGTGTGTGTGTGTGTGTGTGTGTGTGTAACCCGAGCTCAGTGAAGTCCTGAGTGCTTTAATTCTCTTCCCCTCTGAAACACATGGCGCCTCCTTCCTGCGCTGTTTGTTTGCGGTCAGTTGATCCGGAGCGGAAATTCCTTTCCGTTTTTGTGAATGACAAACTTATTAACAATTCACGGCGCAGGCCCCGGTTTCCATCCGGCCCCATTACCAAGGCGACGGCCGCTCCGAGCCTTCCTATTGGTCAGCACGCAATAATGTAGGCATTGAAACGCCGCGCCCTCGCCTCCATTCACTACCACACACACACACACACACACACGCAGAGAGGGAGGTTGGTTCACAGATGAAGCTTTGCGTTACAGGAACAAAACACAGCACCGGTTGAACCGGAGAGCAGAGGAGAGAAGACCAGATCATACACACACACACGCGCGCGCGCGCGTGCACAGAGCGCTCAGGGTGTTACACCGATCTGGATGTTCAGTCTGGCTTGTGCGTTTCTTGCTTTAAAATCAGAAAGAAATAAAAAAAGACCGAACGTTGTTATATAACCGGAAGAAGAACGTCAGTGGGGCTGTAGCTTACTCCCAGGCGCGCGTGAGTCATTGATAAACGCGCAGCATTTCTGAGCGCAGTCGCATGAATGGACGGATCCGGAGCGAGTCTCCACTTCACGCTTTAACCCAAAAAAATCGGATTTTTTTGTTTGCATTTCTTGATCAGCACCGAGGGTGTGCCGTTTAAAAAAATCATTATAATCATTATTAGTAGTAGTAGTAGTAAGAGCCTACTATTATTAATTTCTACGCCGCGTGAGCGCGAGCGTATATGCTCCGGCCTGGTGGTGAAACGCCGCGGCCTCTGGACCCTGCACGACACGACGCCTCGCACCCGAAACCCCGTAACGCAAACCCCGATGCTCGATAAGTTCCGACCCGCGCAGCTCGACACGGCAATGGCGATCAGCAAGAGCGTGGCGTGGCTGAGGGAGCAGCTCGAGACGCGCCGCGAGCGCCTGCTCGTGATGGACTGCCGCGCGCGCGAGCTCTACGACTCATCGCACGTCGAGGCGGCCATCAACGTGGCCATCCCGAGCCTCATGCTGCGGCGGCTCAAGAAGGGAAACCTGCCCGTCAAGTCTCTGCTCTCCGACGGACAGGACCGCGAGAGGTTCGCGCGACGCTGCAGGACCGACACCATCGTGCTGTACGACGAGTGCAGCCGCGAGTGGAACGAGAACGTGGACGGCGGCTCGGTGCTCGGTTTACTGCTCCGGAGGATGAAGGACGAGGGATACAAAGCCTTTTACCTTGAAGGTACGTAGAGCCCGTTATACGCGGCGTGCACGCGACCCAAACTGTACAGTAGTAAGTACAGTTGTGTATAGTCGGGTATAACCTGAGCTTTGCGTGTTTATAGCGCGACATAAAGGCTTTGAGCAACCTTCCAGCACAAGACCGACTTTTTTTGTTTGTTTTGCTTTTATTTTGTTTGTTTTTTTGCCTTGCGTAGGCTGCACTTAAAAACGTATTTATAAATCATCAACTTCTTGAAGAAAACAGCGTGCATTGTCTGCATACACATGCTAATGTAGTGTGTTTTGTAAAAAAGATCTAAAATAACTTTTACTTTTTTAGTGCATGTGTTTATTCTTTGTAGACTCGTTTGTATAAGGCACCACTGCGTACTTTTTGAATCAGTTTTCCTTTTAAAGTTTCACATAATAATAATAATAATAATAATAATAATAATGGCTACATAATTTAAAAAAATGCGCGTGCGTTGATGTGCATGCGCTCTATAAATAAATAAATAGGCTACAGTTGTACAACTCTACTTTTTTTCAAAGTTATTTTTTAAATGCCATTTTGTTGTTGTTGTTGTTTTGTACATTGACCTCATCATGCTTTAACCCCTCAGGCGGTTTCAGCAAGTTCCAGGCTGAGTGTCCGGCGCTCTGCGAGACCAACCTGGACGGCTCGTGCAGCGGAAGCGGCTCTCCCACGTCACACGTGCTGGGCCTTGGCGGCCTGCGCATCAGCTCCGATTCGTCGGACATCGAGTCGGATGCGGACCGCGAGCCCGGCAGCGCCACCGACTCAGACGGCAGCCCGGCGTCCAATCCGCAGCCGTCCTTCCCTGTCGAGATCCTGCCGCACCTGTACCTGGGCTGTGCCAAGGACTCCACCAACCTGGATGTGCTGGAGGAGTTCGGCATCAAGTACATCCTGAACGTGACCCCGAACCTGCCCAACCTTTTCGAGAACGCAGGAGAGTTCAAGTACAAACAGATCCCCATATCGGACCACTGGAGCCAGAACCTGTCGCAGTTCTTCCCAGAGGCCATCAGCTTCATCGGTGAGCGACACACACACACACACACACACACACACACACACACACACACACACACACACAAACCGTTTTTCCAGGGACCTTGATTAGATTCAGCCCAAGGGGGACCTCAGTTTATCATTATCCGCTCACCTCAAGAGCAAGTCATCCAACAAATATAATATTATAATGTAAGATATTCCAAAGATAAAACTTTTTATTAATACCTCATTCGGAAATGTAAGTGTTACAGCAGCGTGATAGTAAGAATAATGACGTAGCAAAATAAGATTTGATGATAGCCATGTCTTAAAACGATAAGAATACAGACTGAAAAGTAGCAGAGTGATCAGAAATGGTTCAAATATATATGTATAAGTAGTAGTGTATACGTCCTCGTAACCACTAACTAACAATATGTAAATTGCACATGTGCACTTTTGTTAAATGGTGTAGACGTGTTTGAAACTTGATGGTTACACGTGTGGATATGTGGCTTCTGACACTGTATGGGATACTATATATTTTTTTAAAAAATGCTTGCATTACAAGGCTGCAAATTGTACTGGCAGCCATTTTAAACATTTTTTAAATATAGTGTTAAATACACCCGTCCTGTAGCTCATGCTTATTCAGTACTGAATAATCTGATGGTATTAGACTCCTCTGATTGAAGTGACATGCTAAGTGGTAGTCATAGATACATAACAAAATGTGGCATTTAAAAACAAACTGGGGCATTTGTGTAAATCTGAAACTTTAATGGTTGAAAAATAGTCTCAGTGGCACCTTTGACTACATAAACATTGGGATTCTTTGTCTAAAACCCAACCATAGCGGTTTGCCTTTTGTGTTTGTCGAGGAGTTTAGCCGAGCCGTGTTTGTATGCACATTAGAAAGGCTTATGACAGAACAGGAGATGAGGCGAGGTAATTTGAGCTCAACAGGAAGGAAGCGGCATTGAAAGTAATGTAGGACAGGGGCGGTGTTTTCGCCCACACAACGGGGCCCATTTACAGGAGGGGAATGTTGACATCCTGCTCGCCATGACAGCGTGCCCCCGTGACTTCTACATTTACACGCCCCAAATGGTGCCATTGTCAAGTAACCTGGTGAGCGGAAGGATCATTCGATAGGCCATAATAGCCCATTTCCATGTCTGATTCCAGAGCAGAAAAATGGAAGATTTGTTTTCGTCCTCTGTCATGCACTGGAGAGCGTACTGAATGAGAGCTTTTTTTGTGTGTTCCAGCCGAGAGTCTAATGAATTCTGACACACGCCTCTCTCTTGGTCGCATGGTTAATGTATGCGTTTATGAGGACACTTTGATTCAGTTGTCTGAGCTCACAAAATTGTTGGGTTTTTAGATTATTTTTTTTGTGGGTGATGATATCAGGATTTAGATCACTTAAGTGTATGAACAGGTTTCATAACAAAATTCATGCCTTAGTCTGTTTGCACCAAAACCTAACCAGACATCTTTTGGGGGTTTTTTTCCCTCTTTCCCTGTATAGACGAAGCTCGAGGTCAGAAGTGCGGTGTCCTCGTGCACTGCCTTGCCGGTATCAGCCGCTCTGTCACGGTGACTGTGGCCTACCTGATGCAGAAGCTCAACCTGTCCATGAATGACGCCTACGATATTGTCAAGATGAAAAAATCGAACATCTCGCCAAATTTCAACTTCATGGGCCAGCTGTTGGACTTTGAGCGCACGCTGGGACTGCAGAGCCCGTGCGACAACCGAGCTTCTGCGCCGTCGCAGCCGCTGTACTTCAGCACACCCACCAATCACAACGTCTTCCAGCTCGACCCGCTCGAGTCCACGTGAGACAACGAACGCGGCCGCAAAAGGTGCCTGACGATCCCAATGTGGCTTTCTGTCTTTTTCCTCTCTCAAACGGAGGAGGGTTTTCCGGACATTTTTGACGCAGCTGGCGCAAGATGCCAACTGTCGTGAGTTAGCCAATGACGCGCCAGTGCGCTTTGGCCTGAAGCAGAAAGGCAGCTGCTGTACCATTGGGACGGAGAAACGCAGCTCTGTATCTCTCTAAGACTCTCTAAGGTAGTTCCTGCTTTCTATCTTCGTACTCAAGCATGTGAAGTCTGTCAAAATGAGGAACTTCTGGTGTGCCAAAGAGACTGGAATTGGACAGTTAAAAATCAAAGTAAAGAAAGACTTGTTTTTTCTGTTTTTATTCTAGCACTTGCACCTTCACGTTTTTTTGGGTGTGCTCTTCTTGTCTTCAGTGAAGACTTGCCTGTTTTTGGGGGTTAAAAAAAATTACAAACACCCTCGTTGACGATGGCACAGTATAGTGTACTCCAGTTTGTTTGTGTGGAGACACTTTTGAATCGTTTATACGTGTGTATATTAAGGTCATTATTATAGCCACAGTATACCTGTTACGAAAAAAAAAACAGGTACCGAATCTTTTTTGTCTTCTTTTGTCATCTAAACTGAATATTGATCAATATTATCTGAGATAAATGCCAAAAAAGAAACTAAATAGGTTTTGTGAGATCATAAATGTGTATATTGTAATATATTTCTTTTTCTTTGCTTTATGAATGAGTCTTTATCAGCCTTTTCTTATGCATCCTTCTACCCTCTGAGAGTCACCTTGTTACCCCTGCCTTAGGTCTTCTGTACATAGGAGTATCGTCATGCGTTAACTTCTCCAAGCAATTCCTCATTAAGCTTCTCTGTCACCGGCTGTCAGAGCTATAAACTAACGGTGCATTCAGAAGGTATTGTTCAAACTCATATCAGTATGTGTTCGAGTCGAGAATATGGCTGCATGCTCATGACGAATCTAGTACCAGGACGCCTTGATTACATTTTTTTTGTTTAACGTCGAGAATGATGGAAGATCGAAGTGGGCGGTGTTTGTTTTTTTTGTGCGATTCGAGGTCTCTGAAATTTCGGCAATGCGGGAGACGTTCGTACGCCTCTGCTCTTCAGGGAAATTCTGTGAAATGCAATTTAGTCGTCTGATGTGGATTTAAATGGGAACCTGGTTCCCTCAAAGCAAAGGCCTGTTCTGAAGGAGGAAGGTTCCCCTTTGGGACCTGTCCTTCCAAACCTACGAATGTAAAGAGATGATAAGTTATTAATAAATTGCTATTTTGTCTATTCAAACCTACTGACTTGCCTCTCTGTTTTGTTCTTTATCTGAAATCTTGCTAGTTAGCAAGTGTTTGATTTATATACCTCAAAGTTTAGCATCACTACTAAAAATAAACATATGCTAAAATTATCAAGAAAGATTCTAGCTAACAAGTTAATGTTATACACTACACTGTATATGGGACAACAAGAAAGTGCCTAGCTAACTCCAACTAGCCTCATAGCTAGCTTAAAAGCTAACCTAAATATGATCAAAAGAGTTTGAGGGTTTATATACCTCATAGTTTAACATAATTTCTAAAAATGAACAAATATGTCTAGTGACCAAAAAGGCTTCTAGCTAGCAAGCTAATGTTATAAGCTATACAGAAATAGCTAGCTTTCTGTACTGCATGAAAGTTTCTAGCTCACAGGAACTAGCCACATTGTTAGCTAATAAGCTAACTTTAATGATCAAAAGAGTTTTATGGTTTATATACCTCATAGTTAAGTATCTAGCTAGCAAGCTTTTGTTATACACTATATAGAACTAGCTAGCTTTCTGGACAACAAGATCATTTCTAGCTAACATCAACTAGCCACATAGTTAACAAGCAAACTAGCTATCAAAAGAGTTTTATGGGTTATATACCTCATATATAGTTTAAAATCTTGACTAAAAATGTACAAATATTCTAGGTATCAAGAAAGTTTCTAGCTAACAAGCTAATATTAGTGGACAAAAGAGTTTATGGTTTATGCACTAAATGGAGCTAGCTCATTTTCTGGCCAACAGGAAAGTTCACTAACACTAACTATATATATATATATGTGAGGGAAGTTGAGTGAACAAACAACACTTTCCCCTCCCTCTGTATGATGGCT
>JAOTRR010000001.1:32598044-32608189 GCA_028570945.1 Gogo arcuatus
ACACACACACATACATACACACACACACACATACATACACACACACACACACACATATATATATATATGTATATATATATACATACACACACATACATACACACTCACACACACTCACATCTAGATAGCACTTCGGCATTCAAGATCTTTAAGTTGTTAAAAAAAAGTACCTAATTTTGTGCTTTTCTCCTTTCTCAGATTGCTCACCTGATTTATAGGTCACATGAAGTGTGACTCTGCCTCACAGTAAAAAGCCAATTCACAACCAAAACACCCATGTTTTCACTCAAACGAATGCATAAACAAACTCTTGTTTTGGAAACCTCACAAATCCTCCTCCCTGTGCTTTAAATAGATCTATAAAAGTAGTCCACCAGAGGCAGTTTAAAACAAAAAACAAAAAAAATGTTTAATCACTGCTTAATATGCGCTCGATCTCCTCCAGTCTCTTCAATGCTGCCTCCCTTTTCTTTTCTATGTCTTTAATCTCTTGCGCAGATTTGCTCTTAGTCCGCTTGTGGGCTTGGCCGGCGTCCAGCTTCTTCTCCCGGCCGCTGGAGTTTTCAGCGTGGGAGGATTTCCGCAAATTCTTCTCCCCCCCTGCCTCTTCCCCTGTGTCCTCCTCTTTCTGAGCCTGCTTCTGTTGTTTTGCCGGTCCCTCAGCCCCCTCTGCTGGTGCCAGCGGCTTTCCGGCAGCGCTCATGGCGGCCATTTTGGCGCGGACGATAGCGAGGTGGCGCTGTACGTATTCCTCGTGTGGTGCCATGGCCAGCGTCTCCTGAAGGCAGCGCTCCGCCCGTGCCAGCTGACGCTCCTCAAAGTACACCACACAGAGATTGTGCTTGGCCTGAACGTTTCCCGGATCAGATCGCAGGATGCGCTCGAAGGCTTCTCGTGCACCGTGCGTGTCCTTCAGCTGGTTCATGAGAATGTCGCCTTTCAGGATAAGGCCCTTGGAGTGCTCAGGGTGGTGGCGCAGCAGCTCGTCCAGCACGGCTAGTGCGTCACGCTCGCGTTTCCCCTGTGCCAGCAGCAGCGCCAGGTTGAAGAGGGCACTGCGGAAGCCCGGCTGCAGCGCGATGGCTTTGCGCATCCAGCGTTCTGCCGCTTCATTTTCCTCAGCATCCATGGCCAGCATGCCCAGGTTGAAGTAGCCGTTGGCATCGTTGGGTTCCTCCTCCACGTAGCTCAGAAAACGGCGGTTTGCTTCAGGGCGGAGCTTTACCTCACCTATGACACAAGAGCATCAGAAAAAGCATTCGATTATTGATGATGGTTAACTTTCTCTGCAAGAGATTTGTCATTTCAAACCACAACTCCCAAAGCACACTTGATAGGCCCTTGAACAAGGCAAGTTCAACCCTCAACCCCACCCAGGTGGCCTGGCGCCAGCCAGTATTAACCACATTCATCTGGTCCACACATGGCCATTGAAGTACGGCACAAACAGCAGCTGGAAACCATCCATATTTAGCTTTTGTGAGACCCAAACTTTCACACACGCTGTGCTTTGTGTTTGAATGAAACCCTGGTGTGTTCTGCCCCTTGGTGTGGAAGTTTAAGTATGTAAGAAAACAGTAATAGCACTCAGGTACGCACCAAAACAACCAGTCTGAGAGCGGCTGAGCGAATTAGTCCCGGTCCACTTCCAAGTGAACTGTAGCACTGTTTGATTGTGAGAAAGCGGTTCGATACTGAATTGTCTCGACTGCTGGAGGTGAACTGAAAAGGTCCTAGACTGAGCCAAAGGACAGAGCCGTAGTACAACAGAAATTTCCTGTGTTCTGCGTATGACAACTGTCCAACAAAAGAAGAAAATAATTGCTGAAAAGGTTAAAAATTAGTTTATATAACAGCGTTGTCCGTGCCCTGGTCCTGCCTAATCTGGTCTTGGACCACCAGCCAGGTCTCTATCATACGACAGCTACAACCGGGGAGGGTGAAGGCTAACGCACGTTTCCTCCGAGGCACATGAATCCAGCCAACCTCATTTCCCCCCCGAATTGCTGCTCATGCTGCAAAGTGCAGAATAACACACTCAGAAGAAAGCACTATCCACCCTCTTCCACATACATGAGCTCACAGATGCCCACAAATGGCTAAGATCACTGTGATTGACAGGGGAGAGACAGTATGCCCCTCCCACCCAGAAAGAGATGGATGGCTGCGATATATTTGGGATCTGATCTCACGATCTTCCAATGATAAGGGGAACACTTTTTTCTCTGGCATTTCACTTGGCAAAGATTCATTCACGTTCTTCCGTCGCTGTCTTTCTGATGAATGAATGAAAGCGTTTAACAAGGACGTTTTCAGTCCTCCAGTACATTCAGCCATACTTTTTATTGGTTCATTTAGTTGTTCTATGAACCCAAGCCAAAACTAATAGGAAGTAAATCAATTTCTCTCAGATTCAAACTCAACAAAAGCAATAACAGGTGCAATAATAGTAGTGGATATAGGCATGGACATGACATGAACCAGGACACTTTGTGTCAAAATTTAAAATGCTGCTCAAGCA
Organism: Gogo arcuatus; assembly: GCA_028570945.1. Classification (NCBI taxonomy): domain Eukaryota; kingdom Metazoa; phylum Chordata; class Actinopteri; order Siluriformes; family Anchariidae; genus Gogo; species Gogo arcuatus. The sequence continues at coordinate 32,600,566 of JAOTRR010000001.1, forward strand.
TTAAATGTATGGTTGCATTTGGGGTCATTTTGTTCCAAAAAAATCTCAACAGCTTGCACTTGGGCCAATTTCGGCTTGCAGCCAAACCATAAATGACCCTAAACTCAAACAAAGCTTGCCTGGAATATTCTGGTAGCTTCTTTTTTTTTTATGAGAGAAAATAAAAGAATGAAAACGAAATCCCCTCTCGACAAACATAAAAAATTCTACCAGTTACTGATTATTCAAAAGGTCACCTGAGATTTCCCCCCTCTGCGAGAGTAACACAGGTCTGCAAATTAACGGGTAGCAAGTTTATTTACCCTGAAGGACCGCTCCCAATTCCACCCACATACCTGTAGCTGAATAAAGAAAATAGCTCTTGTACACCTCATGTACAAACCAACATACAAAAGAAGCATTAGTGTAGGGTGGGTGTGTAAATACACTAAATGACAAAGTCAAGAAAGGCTCAAAGCCTCCTTGTAACAATAATCCGTCCTGCTTTCACCTATTCAAAACAAATCTTACGATGTGAAAGCTTGTGTTCCAGCTGCATTCCAGAGTGTGATAAAACACATCGGTTGACTGTATATGAAGCACATGATGACTCATTCGCTCGTTTACTTTCACCGCCGTTCTCATAGACAGCTCAGTTCAATGCAACATAATACAGTGAACAAATCTTATTTAAGGCTTAAAACTGATTAAAATATAAATCAATATTTAACTGTTATTCAAACTGTATCTCACTGCAGGAGATCTAATGAGAGGACTGGGCTTGTGCGTCGCACAGCAGCGTTTTAAAAATCAGGAGATGTAGTCAGAAAGTGCGTAACTCATCTTGACTGTTACATCCAACCTGCGCTGCTATTTTGTTTGTTTTGATCCACACAAATGCACCGAACCCTGCATCCAATAACCAACTGCCCAGTAACGCCCGGGTTCACATATTGCATTTTGTATAATACTTACAGACCTGTTATATACTCATTTCTGTGCTTTCTCGCCCTGGTTTAGTAATTATAACATGCAATTTTAGGCATTCTTAAATATTCCACGATCAAAGTTCAGATGCATGGACCTATACTATAAACGGCTGTTGGTATAATTAAGAGCTTGAGAACCCCATACTGGAAAATGAAGCATGAAGTGTGATAACATTTCTCATTATTGGCATTCTTTGAATGTCTTACACGAACTTAACTGTGGTTTGAAGCTGATTGGGGTTACATTCTTGTACAAACAGCTTTTCTTAAGAAGCTGCACCCACCGGATTCCTGCATGAGCAATGCCGAGTTGAAAAGGGCAAGTTTGTGACGTGGGTTGAGATCCAGCGCGCGGTTGAAGTTCCTCAGTGCTTCCGAAGGATCCTTCATCTCAATGTTAACGATGGCCAGGTTGTACCACAGATCAGCGTTGGCACGGTCCAGCTCTAACGCGCGCAAGTAGGCGTCCTTTGCTTCACTGGGCTTATTCATCTTCAGCAGGAGTTCACCTCTGCACATAACAATACATAGAAATGCAATTCCTATACAGCACCAGGGCTTCAAAGATTAAAAAAACCCCCACATACTATATGTTGTTTCTACACATTTATATGAAATAATATACAGCAATGGAAAAAATTAAGTGACCACCATTAATAATGTTTTACATAATTCTGTGTAATGCTGTTATTGGAAAATAATCAGTGATGAAGCAGAGGTAAATGTTACAACCCCGAAGTTGATTAGTTTCCCATCGCTGTTTTACTCCTAATTTTTCATGTATTAAAGAATGACGTGAAGTTTTATCCAGTTACATTTGTATGTGGAGAATTTATACCACAGCGCTGTTAAAATGTCGCTTGAATAGTTTTTTTTATACAAACAGTAAACGTGTGCGTGTGTGTGTGGCTGTGATCCTGAGCACTCAGCAAATCAAGACAAGAATCCTGTCATGAACATCAAAAAAAACGAACAGTGGGAACTCATGAGAAATGATGAATTAGGCCCACTTTGCCTTAGAGCCATCCATTCTTCCTATTTTCCAATGGAAAGCTACTTGGCTTTCCCCCCCCAAATACCAATTATCCCATTTCTGCAAGACTGTTCCTTTCTAATTTCAGTAACTACGCTTGGAAATATGCCAGAATGTCTTTCCTGGACACTACGAATCACATCTATGAGACATGGGAGTGTAAATGAAGCTGTAGTATGTTTAACACGAACTCCATGTTAACGTCACAGTTCTGAGGTTTCACCTGCTGATGTAGGCTTGTTTGAAGTCGGGCCTCATGCTGATGGCTTGTCTGTACAGCTGGTCTGCTTCTTCTAGCCGCGAGTCGTTGGCTCGGATCAGGTTTGCTAGGTTAATGTAAACGTTGAGGTGATTCGGGGCCACACGAGTCGCATACTTCTTTCCTGGAATTACCTGGAAAGAAGACAAATAGCTTTAATTCATGATGCTGACAAGCCAACACACAAGTAAGGAATAAAACACAGTGGGGGGTGTGCTGTTAGAGAAAAATAATCATGGACATAGTGGGGTGATGAAGTGGAGGTACTGTTCCCATCATGAAGTTGATTATTCTCTAATAATGGTCTTCTTTTACCCTTATACCACAACAATTTCTTATTTATTTATTACAGAACAATAAGCTGTACATTTTTATCCATTTAAAACTACATTCGGCATTACCTCTCGAAGTTATAGAGACCCCCCCCAATTTTTTTTTTTTTTTTTTCAGCTTTACCACTGACAGTTAAAATGCTGCACCTGGACACACCTGTTAAACTTCTCTTAGACTTATACTGCTAAACTTCGTCACAAAATTTCTCCCTCATTTAGTTTAGTCACCAGTCAGCTGAAGGCCAACATGTGCTTCCTTCCCAGACACATGAAGCCAGCCAACCACACCTTTCAAACTGCTGCTCATGCACCACCACAGTACAGCGTAATACACACAGAGGAAAGCGCTATCCGCCCTTTTCCACATACATGAACTCTTGCTAGCGTCGCTGTGATTGACAGGAAAAAGAAAGAATGCCCCTCCCACCCACAGAGCACAGCCAATTTTGTTTTCTTGGACTGGGTGTTTGCTTGTTTATTTTTATGTGCGGAGCATAATACACGCATCAAGTCCCTACGAATGAGCCGTCACTCTAGGAACAATAACGTACCAGAACAAGCGCATTAACATGAACAAAACATCTTTGAGTCACACGGTTAGAAAAAACACATTCCGACAAGACGAGACACAGTCTTTACAGACTTCTTTACATAGTGGAAACCTCTCACATGGCTTGTTTTTATGATTTATATTTCCAGCTCTTGTATCCTATGAGTAAACCCTCACTTAATTAAAACTACTCATGTATAATTTTAGAGCATTTATAATTAAAATGCTAGCTGTTTATAACAGGACATCATAGAGGCGATATTCACCCAGGAGATTTTCCTGCCCTGTTTACTCATCCGGTTTTGTGCATCGTCTACTTCTGTGCACGTGTTTTAGAATTACTGACCGTCTTGCACTTTGCACACTACCTGCACTCTGTATAATTCTTTGATCATGTAATTTAGGTCCCAAGCACCTGAATACACCATTAGGCACTGATAAGGTCTATATATCTAAACTAGGGCTTACGTTGTATACAGCTTTACATCAGAATGCAGGATCTTCAAAGTCTTTTCTTCTTAGTTACTCATTAATACAGACTTTTTTGAAGTTATCATAAACCGCGATCATAAAAACAATCAATCAGAGGAGCTGAACAGAACGATTAAACAGAACAGATCCTCGGGACACGAAGTTTGCCAAGAAGATTCTATAGAGACATTATTCTTTTTTTTTATTTTATGAAATATTACACCCCGTGGCAGGACAAGAGGCCAATGACATTAGGATGGGAACAAAGGCATGATTGTTGTCATGGGAATTACACAATTAGCCAAGCCAAGCCGCTGTTGTTCTAATGTCTAAAATCAGGTCTCCCATGCCTTTAAGCCTAATTTCACAACCGATAGTGATTAATACGTTATTTATCCTGGCTGTTTTGTTTGTTAGCTTTCCGGCCAAGAATCTGCTAAATCACTCACAACTACACAGTACACCAATATTCTGACAAATTTTCTTTTGGCTTTTGTTCTACTGCTTTATTAAACATGTTACTAAACTCTGAGATTTTTTATTTTTTTTAAATACGATGCTATTTAACATCGAGCAAGCTCACACATCTCCAACGATTATCTGATGAGTTACAACAGTTATCAATTAGGTATCTGAACGAGCGGCACACAAGCACAGACTTGATTTAGATGCCTGAAGTGTAATCTGGTTTTCTGAGATGTTCCTCCAATAAAGGTTTAAAAAGGAATGTATCAAGATAAACAATGACTCAAAATGTTTTTTGGTGATATGGTTTCCCGAAGATCTTCTCATCTCTTTCTCCAGTTCACTAAAAGGGCAACTGTATTGTTTAAGGTCATGTGAAAGAACGTTACCTGATTGTGAACACCTTGAGAGGATCAGGAACATTCAACGAAATCCACTAGATATAGCAAAGCCAAGAGGACTGTGATTTTTTTTTTTTTTGTAGTGAAAATCAAAATCCAGCCTTATAACAGCTTAGTTATTATTGATTTCTAGAATTTATCTGATTCAAGATTTTCAAGAATACACTTCCTAATGTCTGTTAATAAAATATCAAAAATGAAATACGAAAAATGAGAAAAAAAAAAGCTGGATGGCTTGACTGCTTAAGGTTTAATTCAAACCTTAATAACAAAAAAACAAAACAAAACAAAAAAGGCTGTCTATAAATAATGCCAACACGAATCTAATGTGTTCTATGAGTGGAAAGTTCTGGAACAAAAAAAAAAAAAGCTTTATGGCTCTGACAAAACATTAATGTGGTTAACATTTATAACAGTTGGATTATTTTTATAAAATAAAACTACGCTGAGAGGGTTTGTGCAATCTATTATTTTAAGGTTAAAGCAAAAAAAAAAAACTGGCTGCAAAAAAATAGTCAGAACCCATGAAACAGATCTAGCATGTCAGTGAGGATGCTAACTATTGAGCTCGGTAATAAAGCCCGTCTGACCTAGACGCCCTTGCTGTAATGTTGCAGCAGGAAAATGAGCATGGGAATCTGTTGAAATGCATTTAAAAACCTCGTTTCTCTTAAAAAACAAAACAAAAAACACATCAGTAAATTAGTGTGCGCTTTCTTCATGATGAAAAATGACTTCATCTCACACCTGTGGCATAAGAGATTTTGCAACCAGATACGCCTCTTCAGCTTCTTTGGAACGATTGAGGTTCTTGTACGTTCTTCCAACGTTCATATGGGCACCAATATCGTCTATAAAAGAGGAACAAAATGCCAAAATTGTTAAGCAAACCATATATTTTGACAAATACCCCTAATTGTGCAACCACCACCCCGTTTTTCCACAACACTTGGATGGTGTATTGATCAGATAGTGACAGATAAACTCAGCAATATGGTGAGCCTTTTTGACTCATGGAACAGATTGCGTGTGTTTTTGCAGCTGGGTGTGAAACTGATAACATTATTTCCACACCGTGGGAACCCCAGTGCTATGAAAAGCAAACTGATGCCGAAATATAGAATCTTAGAAAAACAGTGATGAAACACTAACACTAACAACAACAACCACGACACTGCATACAAACCTGCTAGTGTGTGTATACTCTCAGTGAAGAAGCTGTAAAACTTTACCACATTCTCACATAGATATGTCTGAGTGAGAAAAGACAAACCGTGCTTTTCTAACGTCCCATGAACGTCCAAATAAGGCGATCTTTTTTGTTTGGCTTTTCTACAGTGCTGGACGCTGTTCAGTCACATCGCCAAAATCATACTGAGTGGCTTCCAAAAATCATCATGGATGCTTGACTTTGTCTGAGACGAATTTACTTCTGATTAAATTTCACAAGACAAACAATGCAGTTAGCACGAATGAGTGAGGAAAAAGAAAAAAATCTGAAATGAACGTGAGGTTCAATTTCAACATGTATTTGTACAACCTCCTGGTATTTTTATACCTAAAACACACCCAGATTTGATCCAGTGTGAACAATGAACATGCATGTAAAATTAACAGTAAGTCAGATTACTCACATGGTATACTATTTCAGTTTTAATATTTAAAAAAAAACAACAACATTTAACAATAAACAAATGCATCTACATGTAAGGTATATATATTCAGTATGATAAAGGTTTGAATAGTCTGCACAGAATATAGTAGTGTTTAGCATAATTGTATTCTGAAGTATTTAACTGTTATACACTTGCTTTGTCCCGAGTCCTATAGTACCTTTGTATTTTCTACAAAGATGAACAGCTGGCCTAGATCTAGTAAATTTCCACACAGACTAATTATTCAAAATATTTATACTTAACCTACTTCACACTCTGTAGTTGATGATATCTGTGCAAAGTTCACAGATAGCTTTGGCCAGCTGATTGATCTTTTTAGTAAACTCTCCCCGTTTGGGTCGTATAACTTTCTTGCTCTTGTCATCCGGTAATTTCATGGCTATTTCTTCTTCTAGCCACGAGCACCTAAATGTATTTTTATGGAAGAATCCAACTCTTTAATTGCTGCAATATCACAAGCACCGATGATCGTCGCCATTTTGTTCATGACGCGTAGTTCACACACAGCATCACAATCCACAATTCGTTAAAGTTATCCCCAAACAACCAATCAGCAACGTCGACACTCCGTGAGCCAAGAAGCACTAAGGAAGCGGTTAGTATTAAAAAAAAACCAAACGCTGTAAATACAGAAATAACGCCAACCATGTCGGACAGAACTAGATCTAGTTGTGGAGCCCGAATCTCACCCCCACCCCAATTTTTTTTCACGAATTTACACTGATGTATAAAAATTGGAATTCCACAAAAAATTGGAAAAAATCTCATGCCCGAGTTAGTCCAAGGACATACAGGTAGCTTCCCTAAACTTGAAAATTACCAGCTGCTTTTAATGTTTTGCACCTTAAATGCTCCTCAGCGCTGTAGGTGTCGTGTACGAGCCATGACTCATACCTGGTTGTACTCTTGTAGCCTGGAGGAAATATCTGAGTGCTCGCTCATAATCGTTCTGGTTCTCCAACGCGTGGCCAACATTGTTCCAGAGTTTGGCGTTGTTCTTGTTCACCTGGAGAAAGGCAATTTTGGGTTACACATCAAAGTTACGTAAGGATATGAAGGATGTGACAATATTACTTGTACGACTCAGTATTAATCAAATCAGGGGCTTCATGGAACATTTTATTTTAGTTGTTGCTGTGTGCTGTTTGCAGTGAACTCCTTGTGCTGAGTTTTATGTTTAAGATTTTACATCCAAGACAATCTTTAATAGGGAGCGACTACGAGGCACTGTACAGCAGTATCAGTCAGTGTGGTCAATGAAGAAAAGCACCTTGCCTTGCAAATATGAAAAAAGAAGATCTCTGTGACTTTAACAAAGTCTTTAACAAAACTCTCTGTCGAGTTACACGTCAATCCTGAGACACCAGTGATGCTGACGTCTTCTGCTCCTTGGACCTGCCTGCTCTGTTCATCACATCGCTCCTGCGGAGGACGGCCCCATATGGACAGTCGAAAGACACACTTCGAAG
>JAOTRR010000001.1:32652968-32666693 GCA_028570945.1 Gogo arcuatus
GAAAGAATTTCACTGTGCTCTAAAGGTACATGTGACAAATGAAGGCTTAAAAAATTAATATAATGGTTGTTTCAGTTCTCACATCATTAATTTTGTCACATGAACCTGCAGCATGTAATCAGGACAAATTTTATCTCCTGTTGACGTTAATCAGTGTGAACATGATCCTTGTTCAGAGTAAGCAAGTCTGACACTTACATATGTTTTCATTTTTTTTCTGTGGATGTGGATGTGTGTGTGCCAGCAGATCTCAAAGAACACATTCAGAAGAAAGTATTTGCTGACAGATTAATTGGTGTGGATTTTGCAGTTTGTGCCAAACACAGAGCCATTTTCATCTGAGTAGAAACTATTCCTCACGTGTGTGTGTGTGTGTGTGTGTGTGTGTGTGTAGAGTGTGTTATCAGGGAAAGATGCTGAAATCCTGGAGTACCAGCAGATGATTCGGGACCTGAGAGAGAAGTTAAGAGTGGCTCAGATGGATTCGGACAAAAGCAACATCATCGCGTTGCAGCAGGTCCTGAGCAGATCATCACCACGTTACAGGCCTTTGGGTTCCCAAAACCTGCTTTGGGAAAAGAAAATTATTAATTGATTGTGGTTTGGAATTTAAATAACAGGAAGCGCAACCAATAAATATGTGTGGCAGCCTGCGAAAACTCTTCATGGTCAAATTTTGACATTTTCTACTATGTATACAGTAGAATATACAGTCTATACGTGATATTACGATATCCAGTGACATCGCAGATTATATTATATAACCCGACCTGACAAGGGTTAGAGGCTCTGCAAAAACCATCGGCGTGCACTTGTACAGGTTATTACCAAAAAATTTGAAAAGAGCAGTCTTTTCTTCACAATCAAACGAGAAACGAGACTCAATTCATCCGGAATGATTTGCGAATGTGTTTTGAATTCTCAGATATTAACTGACGCGTCTGGAAGCCCCGCCCCTTCTCTCTTGTCTTGCGCGGAGATTCTCGTGCCGGCTCCTTCACGTTTGGTCTCGCTCAATGGAGAATGTTTTAAGTTCATTAATGTGAAATAAAGTCTTTCAGCATACTATATGTTCAATATTTATTAGGGATGTCACTGAAAAATTTTGCCCTAAAATGGTCAAAACTGCTCTTCAGTTTTTGGCATGAAACACAAAAGAAGGACAGTTTTCACCCTGAAAGATTAAATTATGCTCAGACAAAGTCTTTGAGCGTACTGTATGTTCAGTATTTATTAAGAATGTGTAAGTAAGGACACTAAGTACATTCAGTAAGTACTCTGAATAAAACCTGTTGCTTTCTCAGTGTGCGTTTGTGCAGTTCAGGAAATCTCTCCATCTTCTGTTGTTGTCTTCTTTTTTTCTCCTATGTTGTTTCACACTTTTTGTACTTTTCCTTTGTGGCTTGATACTTACGTGACGCAGATCGTTTATGAACTGTGTGCTGTAAGTACCTTTGTTTTAACTGGGACATCTTTGTGGCTGGCTTTGAGTTTTCCTTTATCACTTCTATCCCATTAACTTTATTCATTTATTTATTAATTAATTAAATTATACACCCCTCCTATACTGTGTTTTTGCATCGACGTGCACTTTGCAGATCAGTTATAAGTGGGCGATGATGCGTAAAAAGTAGTTGCTGTTGTTAAAGTCAAGATTATGATTGCTCAGAAGGTGTTGGTTAATCTTCTATAACATCAGCTCTGACAGTAGTGCGGGTTTTTTTTTTCTTCTAGTACGTTATCGTTTCTATAGCAACAGCTCATTCACAGGGACTTGTACAGAAGACACTCCACATAAATTACAAAACACGTGTAATCATCGATATGTTGAAGTTTTCTATAAGGAGATGTTTATTTAGCATTAATGGAAGGAGCGCTAAATTAATGTTACTGTAAACGGATAAAAATGCAATGCATTGTTTAATAAGTTTTAAGATGTTAGGAAACTGTGGTATAAGAGGAATTAACACTTCACGATTTGCTGTTATAAGAAAATAATCAACTTTAGGGTCATAACAGTAGCTTTGCTTCATCACACAACTCTGTCGTTGATTATTTTCCTATAACAGCACAACCCCAAGTTTTTTATTCCCTACATAACAACAACCTAATTGTCATGATATTTGTGGTTCAGTAGTAGTAATAAAATGGTACCTTGGTTATTTCAATGCCATTTTTTTCACTGATCTGTAAAGTGCTATTTTTTCAGTCTTTTTCTATAATTTAATAATTATAATCTTGTTGTATTGAGTGTGTTGAAGATGTGAATGTGCGTGTGTTTGTGTTTTGCTATTCAAAGGCGGTGCAAGAGCGAGACCAGCAGATCAAGCTGCTGTCTGAGAGAGTGGAGCAGTACACGGGCGAAATGGAGAAGAATGCCTCACTCATCGAGGAGCTCAAGAAGCCACTTAAAATAGATAAAGGTGTAAAAATCACAGCTTTTTCCTTGTCATTGCTATTCGCTTACCGTTATTGGGAACTCGGTGACTTACTTAGGGGTTCTTTTATAGTAGTGTTTAAAAAAGCATAGCATGATCTCAGTGACACTTTGTGAAAGCATTTATCTGTAGACCTGGAAAAGTGCGGAAATTCCAAAATGTTTTGGAAAAAGTGGTGTTTTTTTTAATCATTCTTAGACAGAGGGTTTGCACGGGTCCTTGAAGAGCCTGTCTGAAAACTGATGCTGAGATTTTGATGTCTGTAATACTCAAGGCCTGTAAGCCAAAGACAGCCTGCTGTCTTATAAACTAGGGATGTAACGATGCATCCCAATGCAAAAATAATTGATGACATGCATTGTGGAATTGTGTGACATCATTTTGAATCAGCATTCTAGTAATTATGAATCTAATGCAGTTGCACTGTATGAACACCAGAGGTCCCAATCTGTACAACCCATTGAGTCAAAATATAATAAGCAAGTGCTGGGCTCGATGGCTAGGGAACACAACAACCGACATGCGTTATACGTTATATGCTTACACAACCCTATTATAACAGCTAAACAGAGCTCTTCGGTAGCTTTCAAACGACACCAGCCCTGCGCCTCTGTGATCTACAGTGCATAAGAAGGAAGTTCTGGGAGCCGGGCATTTTAGCCGACTTTGGAGCTCTATTTCCAGTTAAAATTATGCCTCGGGTGCTTCAACGAAGCTCATTATGTTTCAGTCCTCGGGTCTTTGTTTATTCTGTTATGCTTTGGTGGTATTTATTTTTATGATAGGCTGAACCTGTAATACATTTCTGTTCACAATATTAAACACCTGTTTGTAGCTATTTTTATTTAGTTAGCTTTATACAGACAAAAATGCATTGTTTTGCATCGTTTATGACTCGCATATAAAAATGCAGTCTTTTCAGTCATAATTTTTCTTCATTCAAATTTTGTTGAAAATATTCTGTGCATCAAATCAAAGCGTGAAGCCAGTACCATGAATCAAATCGTGACCAGAGTGTACTATTACACCTCTATTACTATACGACTACTTAATATTTTCACACTGGATCAGTAATGTCTAAAATTTGCAGCAGACCCGATCTCACACATTCTGCTCATGTTGCTGTACATGCCTACTGTGAAGTCCTTCTCTGAAGTGCTATGGGAGGTTTTTGGGCGATGGGAGAAAACCGGAGGACCAGGAAGAAACTCCATACAGACAAAATTTAAGCTCGAACCTGAAACAGTGGAGTTGTGAGGTGCTGAATTTGGCCAACCTTTATATCAAGGTACCATTTGTACCAAACAGGAACATATTGGTGGAGCTCAAAATAGTGCAGGTCACTAATTAGTGAAAGACAGTTGTCTCATTTTTGACGTAGATTAAAGTATTGGCACCCTTGTCTTCTTATGGTGTTCTTACCACTATTACAGCTGTATATAGTAGTCATTATGCCTTTTTTTTTTTTTTTTTTTTTTTAAATGAGTAAAATTGTCTACACCAGTAGTTCTTATGGTTTAACTGCTTAAGGTATTGTTATCAGTGATGCTGGTGTACGGTCCTCTTCCCACACTAATGTCCTTGTGCGGATGGTTCCTCACAGGTCCAGGCTCTAGCGCACAGCAGAAGAAACTGGACGAGCTGAACGCCAAACTGCAGGCTGCAGAGTGGAGGGCGGAGCAGGCAGAACGCTCCGCCCATCTCGCTGAGTCCGACGCTCACCACAAAGACCAGGAGCTGAGTGAAACCCTGAGCCGCATTCGGCATTATGAGGCTGTGAGTGGAGCAAACTCGTAACACCTCGAAACTAGGAGCAGCTTTCCGTTGCGGTGCTGTAGCTTAATTAAGACTTGTCTGGTCATACCCAGTTCAAAGAGGATCTATAGATATATTTCAGTCTAATCTCTACCTACTGCGTCTGTAGTATATGACAGATTACCACAGACAGACAGCATGATGAGTGAGTGCCCTGTACTGAGGGTTAAAAAGGAAGAACCTCTTTCTGCCATAGAGAAGTTCAAAGATATGATTCATAAATGTTTATGATTTTTATGAAACACTTTGTGAATTTGTCAGTCAAATGTAGTTGTAAATTAAGTGTTTGTAACTTATTTGGGATTACCAGCATAGTAGATGCATAAACACAGAAAAGCATTGTGATGGTTAACCAAGCTACCGTGGTAACAACCCCTCAGAGACGGTAAAAAGTTCATTTATTGATTTATTTCATGCAAATTATAGCAAGTATAATAGCTATAGATAAAATATTCTAGCTATACACACAATATACTAGTTGTATATAAAATGTACTTGATATAGACAAAAATATACCAAGTATAGACAAAATGTATTAGCTATACACACAATATACTAGGTATATACAAAATATACTAGCTATAGACAAAAATATTCTAACTATAGACAAAATGTATTAGCCATAGGAAAAAAATATACTAGCTATACACACAATATACTAGTTATATACAAAATGTACTCAATGTAGACAAAAATATATTAAGTATAGACAAAATGTAATAGCTATACACACAATATACTAGGTATATACAAAATGTATTAGCTATAGACAAAATGTACTAGCTAAAGTTGGGTTTATTTGCATTAATTAGCTGGTTAATGCTTAACTAACTAATTTTGTAGCAAGCTACAAAATATAAAATAGCAACAAAACAAAACAAAAAACACCTGCTGTTCACTGGTTTTAATAATGAGGTAGCAAACTGGCTTTAGATAGACATTGGGTGTGTTGATATTCCATATGTCGAATGCAAGACCAGTTTTGATCAAGGATAAACCCTGTGATGATGATGATGATTATTATTATTATTGCTAGCACATGGTAACTCAAACCCCTAAGGAAAATGACAGTAGCTATTACTTTCCTCAGTGCATGGAAACAGTTGCATTTCTCCATACAGAAACAAGACAAATTGCTTTTCCTTGGTCATCTGATACAGTAGAGAGATTCCCCTGAAATGCTTGAGTGTTCCTTTAAGCTGGTGTGCAGCTCTCAAGAACTCATCAGTCTAGGCTGCACAGTGTATATATAATCTATTTCTTAGAAGCGTGGCCTTTCACCCTGGTTGGAACGGTTGTGTTTCAGGGCACTGATGGGCTGGTTGCCGCCGTCGCCGAGATCAAAGAAAGCAAAAACCAGATCACAACCCGCGACAGGGAGATAGAAGCCATGACCAGGGAAATAAATCAACTGGAGATGAAGATCAACGACCTTCTGGATGAGAACGAGGAGCTAAGAGGGCGCCTGGGTCAGTCACATGCTGTTTACATATACATGTTAACAGATGATATGAGTTACTCTGATTGACAGAAGATATGAGTTACACTAGCTCTTCATTTTGCATTGTCAGCATTAGGTCTCACTGATTTATATCGCGACTTGTTTTCCTTTAGGGTTAAATCAGAAAGAAGAAGTGGATTTAACCGAGTTCAGGAGATCAAAGGTGTTGAAACAAAGGCAGTACAGAGCAGAGAACCAGGTTCTGCTAAAGGAGGTAAACTTTAAAGCTTTTTACAGCCATTTTCTTCACACCAACTTGCCACGGTATATATTTAAATTCCTGAGGAAATCTTCTATTCTCTGTTCTAGTCTAACATGGTAAGAATTTGGGTTTTATTTCTGTTGTAAATACATGAGTTAGAGCATCAGTGCAAGGTTACTCTGGTTAGGGGTAAAATATTTCCGCTGACCTGGATTCTCAAAACATTTTTCGACTTCACCAAAATCAAAATTCAGCTGATCTGGAACCGAGAACCAGACCTCCATTATAATTGAGTGATTAAAGTTGTAAAGATTCTTTTTGGAAACATTTCTGCCTAATTTCATTTTAGAAGCTACACACAGAATAAATAGCTATTAAAAGCGTGCATCTCATGAATTTCATTGCTTCTCTTGTCTTAGAGGGAATAACTGGCTATGTGATGATGTTGCACCGTGTACACACACTGAATTCATTCTTTTTGGATGGTAAAATTTGTAAAAGTCATCCACTATTGTTCTTAGGAAACTCCTAATTTTAATTATGTAACGGTTTGATTCTTTAACCAATGATGGAATTTATTTATTTATTTATTTTAAACAGATAGCTCTTGACTGGTGCAATCGTAAAGTGTTCTGTAGTCAAGAGATCGCAAGTTCAAATCCCAACAATGCCTGGAGTCCAAGAGAGCAAAATTAGTTTTGCTGTTTGGGTGGGAGGGGCATAATCTCAATCACAGCAACTCTAGCCAATCGTGGGCATCTCTGTGAGCTCATGTATGCAGAAGAGGGCGGATAGCGCTTTACTCCGGGTGTGTTGCATTGCCTTGTGACAAAAAATGCGGTTGACTGGCTTCATGTGTTCAGAGGAAGCAAGTCTTCATCCTAGCAGAGAGCTGGTTGGTGGTTAGTAATTGGCAAATAACCAAACTGGGAGAAAATGAGGATAAAAAAAGTTTGCTAGCGGCCATGCAAGCACGAGCACCGTGTCGGAAAAGGGGAATGTGGCGCGAATGTGTTCAAAGTGTGTGTTTGTGTGAAAGGGTACACTAAAAATGGCAGCTTGAGCTGCTAATAGTCTTTTAGTGAAAGTACAGGCAGTATATACATTAATGTACGTTAATGTTTTGTATTAACTGCTGTATCTAATGTGCTTTCTCTCAGATTGAACGTCTCGAGGAGGAAAGGCTGGAGCTCAAGCAGCGTATCCGTGCCCTGGTGAAGGACAAAGGTCAAAAAATAAATATAATTTATTTTTTGTAATGTTTTAATGATGAAAATAATCAACAATGGGTCGGTGTGATGAAGCAAAGTTACTGTTACCACCCCAAAGTGTTTTATTCCTCTTCTACCACAGCAATTTGCCATGTAATCTTTTTTTTTTTTATTACACAATGACACGTCATACTTTTTATCTCTTTATAGTTATATTTAATGTTCTTGTTATCAATTACGTTACATAACAGCACATTTTTTTTGTATAAACATAATTTGTTCATTATTAGACTTTAATTATGTGGAGCGTCTGCCATACAAGTTTCTTTGTTACATGTATAACGGTTTGCTGTCTAGAATTTTCTAAAAGCAGTGTACAGCTCTTTATACTGACTGTAGAGTTTTCTCTTTAGGTATCATGGTGATTAGTAGTTCAGTGCTTGATGATGAAACTGTAGAGGAAGGCAGCAGGTCCATCAGGCAAAGATCGACCCTCAGACCAGCTGATGAGGATGAAGTTAAACGAAAAGTAAGTTTTTAACAAAAGATTTGGCTGATAGCACCAAAAAATAACCCTGTTCACTCATTTGGACTCATCACTCTCTCATGTTTTTTCACCAGAATGACTTCCTGCAGAAGGAACTGACGAGCAGAGAGAAAGAGCTGGAGCTGAAGAGAGCAGAATCCTCGCAGTTTAAAGCCAAACGTGAGCGTATACACCCGGTTTCTCGATTCCGCTCCAGTGATCGGGATTAGTCATGCTCATTCACTTTCCACTGTGATCTCTGCAGTGAACGAGATGATGAAGGAGAACAAGCAGCTGGAGCAGGGCATGAAGGAGATTTTGCAGGCCATACAGGAGTCTCAGAGCAAAGCTCCTACTCAGGCAGCCATCAGCGTCCCCAGCCTGGAGAGACTCGTCAGCGTGAGTGATCTGAGCTTTCAGACATGTTAAAGCGATAAAGATAAAATAAAAGTGATACTGTAAGAGCAAAAAAGTGATTTGGTAAGCGGAAAAGGGAAGAAGGTAAGGTATAAAAGTGATTCAGTAAGGTAATAAAGTGATTCACAAAGAAAAAAGTGATTCAGTAAGGTAATAAAAGTGATTCATTAAGGAAAAAGTGATTCAGTAAGGTAATAGTGATTTGATAAGGAAAGACAATTGATTCAGTAAAGCAATAAATTGATTCAGTAAGGAAAAACATGAATCAATAAGGTAAAAAGTGATTCAGTAAAGTAAAAGTGATTCAGTAAGGTGATAAAGTGATTCAGTAAGGTGATAAAGTGATTTGGTATGGGGGGGAAAAAGTGCTTTGGTAAGGAAAAGAAATGATTCATTTAGTGGAAAAAAAAATAGATTCTGTAAGGCCAAACGTGATTCAGTAAGGAAAAAAGTGATTCAGTAAGGGAAACAGTGAATTGATAATGGGGGAAAAAAGTGATTTGTTAAGGAAAAGGGAATAGGTAAGGAAAAAAGTAACTCAGTAAGGTAATAAAGTGATCTGATAAGGAAAGACAATTGATTCAGTACAGTAATAAATTGATTCAATAAGGAAAAAATGATTCACTAAGGGAAAAACATGAATCAGTAAGGTAACAGTGATTCTGTAAGGTAATTGGTAGGTCAGTGATTTGGTAAGGTTAAAAATAATTGAATGTCCAAGATGGCGGCCCTCGGTAGGCTCCTATGTTGAGCTGCAACCTGAAGTTTTGTTCAAGTTTCCTAAACCACATCAGCATATCTCTGTGTGACATGCTTGGAGAACTAGATTCATTTTGAAGCAGTGTCTGTGTAATTATATCCAGGCCTTGGAGATGAAGCACTCAGAGGGAAAGCTTGATGTAATTGCACATCTCAGAGCACAGCTGGATCAGCTGACCGGCAGAAACGAGGAACTGAGGCAGGAGATGAAGGCAGCTCGAGAAGAGGCAGCTAACACCCTGACTCAGCTAATGAAGGCTAATGAAAAGGTTCGTCTTACTCTTAAACACAAGTGGAAATATGGGTCATGTGAGTGAATACATGGGGTGAATACAAGGCACTTGTACATGTCATTTCTTATATCTGATCTCCTTTGGTCAGGTTGCACATTTTGCGAGCGAGGTTGAGGTTGTGAGGCAATCAGCAGGCACGGCTGTAGCTCCTAAACCTCTTCTGCTGCCTGAAGAAACGACACCAACCAGCATGCAAGTCATCAATTCTCTCAACGAGTACATGATCCAGCTGTTACAGGTAAACTGCACATAAAACTCTCCTAATCCTGTGCACTGTTCTACCCAAACTGCAACCTGTCTCAATTCTGTGATTGTTCCCTATTTTCAGGAGTTGAGAAATAAAGAAGAGTTGAATAAGCAGCACGGTCTGGCTTTGGAGGAGTACAAGAGGAAATTTGCTGTCATGCGACATCAACAGGGACTGCTGTACAAAGAGTATCAAAGGTTTGTCCTGCTCATGTGGGAAATAATGAAACAAAAGTTGTGTAGAATGTTCCAACGCGTCGTCTGCTTTTGGTTTCAGTGAGAAGGAGGCCTGGAAAAAGGAGAAAGACTGTTTTTCAGAGTTGAAATCCAAAATGGAGGAGCAGAAGGAGCTGGATGCAGTGAAGATCCAAGAGTATAATGTAAGACAGACTGTTCTTTTGTTTCAGCCTCAGAAATCAAAAATTAAGATTTTTTTTTAATGCTTAATGTTTCATGAATGGCTGATTGGGATTGTATGGATTGGGTCAAACTTGTTAAAACAACACTGCAATGCTGATTCCTTTTAACCTCAGTAAGTAACATCACTCAATGAGCTCTGGACCGATCACGTTTGAGATGTGTTCAAAAAAACTTTGGCGTAGATAATAGTAGTGACGAATGAAGTAGTTTTGGTCTCGATAGTGTGGAATGTATTTTAAGTGATATTATCAAGGCTGCACTGTGTTGCTTAAATTATAATTTGCAAGCGAGTATTTAAAAAAAACTTTTTTTTAATTAGGTAAGTGCTCTGACAGACTTTTTTCATACGACGGCATATTAGGGTCATTGTAGGTATAAAAGAAATACGGATCTGAAGGAGGGGATAATATTCAGAGAAAAAAACCTCAGAATTTTTGAGGTTAAAATCAGAAATTTACGAGAAAAAACGCAGATATACTCAGATCAAAAGTCACAAATTTATGAGAAAAAAACTTGAAAAAATAGTCTTTTTTTTTTTTTGTCAAGGAACCAGATCGCATCACTTTGCAGGGTTGGATCAACATCATCACATCAGACGCCATGGTTGAGCCGAGAGTTACAGGAAATGCAGTCTTTCCTCCTCGAGCTTGCAGTATAAAAGAATAAAGATAGAGATTTTCTTCTACCTTTCCCAGAATGCACTGCAGCCAGAAAGCATGAGGGGTTTTTTTTTCCTTGTAAATTTGTGACTTCTTAATCTTGGAATTTCTGAGTTTTTTTTTTTACTTGCACATTTATGACTTTATAATCTCAGAGAATGGCAGATTTTTTTCTCATAAATGTGTGATCTTAAACTCGGAAATTCTGAGGGTTTTTTTCTCAGAATATTATCCCCGCCTCAGATGCTTTTTTTTTTTTTAAATGTGTGTGTGTGTGTATATATGTATGTATATGTATGTGTGTGTGTGTGTGTGTGTGTGTGTGTGTGTGTGTGGAATGCCTGGAAAGTTGCAGCAGAAAGAATGAATCCAAAGCAAAATGTGATTCATTAACAATTTTGTTTTGGCAGATTGCACTGTTGCCATAGTGATGTTTTATTATGGGCAGGAAGTAAAGGATTCAATGTAGAACAAG
The DNA here is from genome assembly GCA_028570945.1 of Gogo arcuatus. Taxonomy (NCBI): domain Eukaryota; kingdom Metazoa; phylum Chordata; class Actinopteri; order Siluriformes; family Anchariidae; genus Gogo; species Gogo arcuatus. The sequence continues at coordinate 32,663,931 of JAOTRR010000001.1, forward strand.
TGCTGAAATGACAGATTGTGCCAGCCTTGTATTTTTATAGGTGTATTTAAAGGATCTTAAAACGCAACACGGTATTGCTCGACACTCTTTCGTATGGGAAGTCACACAGAAATTCATAACTCTTTGCTGTGTAACTCTATACTTATGCTGAAGAAATGACAAGGACGTAAAGGCAAGGCGATTTTCCCACCCAGATCACTTTCTTCTCAAAGAGAGTACAATCAGATCGGTCGACTTTATCAGAATCTGCTCTCACACTGGAAATGTCCCATAGCCTTTCCCAGATGCCTTAGTCATTTATTATTTTTTTTCCTAAGCAATTCCTTTTTTAGATTAGGTTAAAAAAAAAAACTTAAAAAATCTCGTCTCCTTGTGTGAACCTCGGTGTGTGTCATACTGCATTCTGATTTCACTGATAGTGATGACCGGCATGTCACAGTATGGGTCTTGATTTGTACCAAACTGCAAGAATTTTCCTCCTTCTGTGTAAATTTGGTTGTACGAAGGCCAGCGTGTGTCTTTTGATGAGGTTAACTACGTCAGAAGCTGTTCTAGGTGAAAGAATGAAGCAAAGAAACACAAAGAACAAGACAAACTAGAAGGAACTAGAAAAAACCAAGAGAATCACTGCTCAGTACTGATTAAATGCTATTATGCAGTTGAGAATGTAGTCTTTAGTGTATTTCTGTGTAATTCTAGCAAGCTAGAAGTCACTTGTGTCACTTGTAGTTTGGCTCTTGTGGCTGATGTACTAGCTGTGTACACTCAATGATCTCTGCTTCTTCCTTCCAAGCTTCATACCATCTCTACAGACATTTAATAAGGTTGTACATGACAGGATAAGATGAAACCACGGTTATAAGGTTGTTTTTTTTTTTACATTGATGTATGTGAAACAGTAAACAGAGTCCACCTGCAGGTAGGAACTAAAATTGTGAGTGAGGTAGAACTGTAGAAATGTTGGACCAGACGTGCCATAGGATTGGTCCGAGGAATCATCGTTTGGAATGTGGATTTATCACATTATATCTAATTTGAATAAAATTGAGAAAATGTTCAGTTCAGTTCAGATGTCGCTTGCTACTGTCACTGTGTTGTGTACGTATATAGAAATGAATGTTCAGCTGCCACTTTGTGGCTTGCTAGGGTCAACGTAGAGTAACGTTACATCCATCGGTGATGACAGGAATGACAATAAAGCCTACTAAATCTAGGTATGTATATACAGGTAAATATTTTCAGCTGTATGGGAATATGAGGTGTTATGAGAGTGCATGTCTGCTAAGTGGTGTCTTGTGACATTATTACATTATTACAGTATAACCATGATTGTAATGCTTTTTGTTCCATATTGAAGTGCGTTACTGGAAACAGAGAGAAATGGAGAGAAAGAGTGAAAGAACACTCCTCAGCTGCAGTCCTGCTCAGCTGGCTCTCCTCCCGGCTCTGGGTCCAGCTGGCCTGTACACCTGAAAGATGTGTTTGTTGTACGCTGCTTGCAATACCGTGACCCTCTGGGTGCAGACCTCTGGTCAGCGGCACACAGAAGTCTGTGCGGCGTTCGCTGCCAGGAATAACACTAATAAAACATTCCATAGCGGCCACTCCCACTCAGAGATGGATTTCCTCTGTGTACTGATATCTGGGACGCGTATATATAGGGATGAGGAAGGGGAAGGAATGGAGGAAAGTAGGGGATGAATGCTACCCTTCGACCTTTCACGCTGACAGACTGATGAGGAAGATAGTTTTGGAGTGCTTCCACAGTAAGAATGCAGAGATGAGAGAACGAAGGAGTGGGAACGTGTTTTAGGAGCTGCTTTTACTTTCATTGTACTTAATCAGTTTGAATTGGTGTATGTGGTGAGAGAGAGAGAGAGAGAGAGAGAGAGAGAGAGCTGGAGTCGGGTGGTCTCTTCCAGCTTGATGTTGTGTCTTTGTGCACCGTTTGAACTTCATGTCATCAGGAAGTAGTAAAGTAAAACTCCTGTACAGTCAGCGTTTTCACCCTCAGAGACTCAGCTATGAGACTTTGTGTGTTTACAGGATGTTCAGTATGAGCACATTGTGAATATGCGTCCTGGGATGAGCAAGAGACAATGTTTATGAGTACAGCAGTAGCTCTTAGGTACAAATCTACAATATTTAAGTGAGATTATCCACTGAAACAAGGGTGAGACATGGGTGGAAACAGTAACGGAGCTTATGTTAGAAAGTTCATCCATTCATGCTGATACAGGATCAGTTCTCTTCCTCCAAACTCCAACCTCACACATTATATGAGACTCACAAAACATGGCATTCAGAATAGTTAATCAGAATAGTTAATAGTCCATTCATTGATTCATCTTCAGTAAGCGTTTTGGGAACATTGTGTATGAGGCAGGAACACACCCTTAATCAGATACCAGTCTATTGCAGATTCACACCGAGGGGCAATTTAGAGTATCTAATCCACTTTTTGGGAGGTGGGCACTTTTTGGGAGACACTTTTTGTCTGGAGAGTCTGGTCAACTATATAATAGGTTTCCTGCCCATTATTTATAATAATAGGGGGAAAAAAAGAAAAAAATTGCAAAAAAAAAAAAGAAATGTCTTAAGAAATAAATAAAATAAATGCCCTCAGAAATAAAAGAAAAATACTGGGAAAAAGTATTGGAAAAATTAGATTAAAAAATAAACATAAAGAATTGCAAAATTTGGGAATATTCAAATTATTATTATTATTATTATTATTATTATTATTATTATTATTATTATTAT
>JAOTRR010000001.1:32678898-32692128 GCA_028570945.1 Gogo arcuatus
TGTGTGTGTGTGTGTGTGTGTGTGTGTGTGTGTGTGTGTGTGTGTGTGTTGTAGGGTCAGACTGAAGGTGAAGGTAAAGGCCCCTCAGTAGAGGCTTTACAGAAAAAGATCCGCAGGCTGGAGTCAGAACTGGACAGGAAGAACGTGTCGGAGGCAGTCGAGAAAAAGACGGCAGTGAAGGATGACAAGGTGAGCACGGAGATGAATTAGACTCAGTGGTGACGTGAGCATCCCTCTCTGTGTTTTAAAGAATTATATTCTTCCTGACACCATCCAGGAACAGATCCTGGATAACATCTAGGGTATTAACACCACAGCGCGGTTGAGTTCTCCAATCTGATTGGTCATTATTTTTGTATAACTGAACGGCCTGGACAGGTTTTCCAGCTGTAACGCGAACAACAGGTTTATATTAACGCACTCGCTCTAATACGTTAACGTTTCTATAGTAACAGCTAAGAAAAATGTTGATTTGGTGATGTTTATTGTTGTATAAGAATTTATGAATATGGGATTAGTAGAATGTGTTATGCCACGAAATGTTTACCCATCTTCTTTTTTTTTATTGTAAATAACTGCATCAAGAGTTGCCTGTTTTTGTTTCCTAAAAAGAAATTATAGTATAGAATGTTCCAGAAGTTTTGGATCACACCTCAGGTTTTTTTTTTTTTTTTGTCTTTGCAGTCTAATAAAGAAGAACTGGTGAGATGGGAAGAAGGGAAGAAGTGGCAGGCGAGGATGGAGAAAGTGCGTAATCTTTTAAAAGACAAGGATAAAGAGACGGAATCCCTCTCCAAACAACTAGCCACCCTGAAGGAGCTCTACGGAAGGTCATAGACAACACGCCACGCTTTAACTAATAACACGAACGTTTTATCACGTGAGGATTGATTTAACAGCCGCTAAATACAGTATTTGCCTGGTCCTGTGCAGGCTGGAGCAAGAGAAACTGAGCCTGCAGAGGAAGTTGAAGAGTCGAGGGGTGACGGCGGATCAGGTGGTGGGCACACGGGCAACCCTCGAGGCTGACAAAGAGATCGAGGAGCTGAAGAAGAGGAACTGTGAGCTGGAGCAACAGATAGAGTTCATCAAGTACGCCTGAATTTATGAACTAACAGGAAGCCATTCATTATTATACGTATATATTTACTGACTTATTTTAATTTGGATGTTTCTGTTCCTCACTATGCTTCTGTATGTGTCTGTGGCATAATACAGCAAAGAATTGTATGGATTTTATTTTTTATTTTTTATTTATTTTAATCATCTGTGGTTCAGGCAGCAACAGGCTTTACCACGGGACACTGCAATGGAGGACATGAACATCAGGAACCGCTACCTGGAGGAGAGACTTCACTCTCTGGAAAGCCAGCTGTCAAAAGAGCCTCAATCCGGGCCATCGGTAAGGATCCGTTCCTTGTTTCTTCGCCACGATGACTCCAACATAAGTAATGGCACCCATAAAACAATGCATTTTGCAGCCACAGACCCCCTCAACACAGATTTCTTTATGAACATAATCCAGGTATTCAAATATTAAACTCAGTATTTATACATGCACAGTGCAGTCCACTGATTTTTCATTTTTGCCTTTTAAAACCTTTTTTAATTCAAGTGACCAGTCAAAAGAACTCCGTAATACTGTATAATATAATAATGTTGATAACAATGGTACGCACCACTGTAACAAAAATATTAGCTTGGACTGTTTTTCTCCTTCATCACCATTTTCATCTTCCTTCCATTTGTTTACAAGGATAAAAGCAGGGTTTCTTCTGTACACTTCCATTTCTCTCCTAAAGCCCATCACTCTATGACCTTTGAGGTCACAAATGACAGTGAAGACGAAAAAACTCTGCCTTCTTCATTAAGCAAAGACCATCAACACGGAGATCATGAGGAGATGATGGCTGGACCTCCGACTGGAACAAATAAAGGATATGAAGAAGGTGGACATGAAGAAATGGAAGATACGTTGATGCCTGGTCAAGATTTAGGTTTAGGAAACAAGCCTGAAGAGGAAACGCTGCCCAAAAGACAAGATTCAGTAGAACTGGTACAAGGAAAAGATGAGCTTCATGAAGAAGAGGTAGAAATCGGAAGAACGATGTCTGTAAATTCACAGACAGAACTAGAAAAGCCAGACAGGACCCATTTCACCTGTAAAGAACATGAGGAACCAAAAAAAGAAGAACACGTGCTAAAAAGTGAGAAGGAAACAGAGGGAGAATCAGCACTGACAGAAAGATCTCCTGAGTCTCACATGAGCCATACAGAAGCTTCGCAATTACATGAGTCTGAGCAGCAAAAACGTAGTGCTTTGGAGGATGGAGAAACATCTAAAGAAGCAGTGATGCATGTTCTTGGAGAGAAATTTCTCCCAAAGCTAAGTACCAAAGACCTTCCCATTGCTGACTGTGAGCTTGGAGAATTAGCATCACGAGCTCCTACACTGGAGAAGCGAGACGAGGTACTTGACCCTAGCATGTCCGATCAAGAACGATAGCACAGTCGGCATCTTTCCTCCGTAGACTTCCCGCTTGTGTTCATTTTTCACTGCTTGGCCCCCTTGCTGTTCTTTAGCACTTTTTTTTTTTTTTTTGGCCAAACCTCACTCGTGTGTAGTGCTACCTGTTCACTGTAATTTGATTTCATGGCGTTTAGAAATGTCATTCTGTGCGCAGACGTCCGGCCGGGGCTCGGCAGGGACACCGACACAGAGGGAGCATGAGCTACAGAAAGAGAACCTCAGGCTCTCCAGCGAGAACCTGGAGCTGCGCTTTCAGCTAGAGCAGGCTAACAAAGACCTGCCACGTCTAAAGGTACGGCTAAGATCGTTCCCTTAACTCACTGCAACATTTGATTTCTTACGGGTAAAATATTCATTTTAGAAAGAATCATTCTGAGTATATCAGGAACCCAAGAGAGAGCTTCTTCATTTAAAGTACGGGGCAGTTAGCACTTTCCACCATGTTTGTTCACCTGCCTCGTGGTGCACCGTAAAAACTGAGCCACGTGGTTCACAGGAAGCACGCGACAAACAAATATTTGAAGCCTAATTTTTCATCTAATTTCTTGATTTGTTAATCATATCCGTTAATTCTTTTGTTCAGAAACCTGGATGACAGGTTTACTTATTATTTAATAAATACAAAGATATATTACTGTATTTACATCTTTTCTGGGTCATATATGGCTTTATTAGCTTCCAAGCACTAAGAGTGTGAATTTTGCTCAAATATGAGCATCCAGTTTTATCTACCTGCACCAAATTTGGTAGGCATACGACTCTTCGTAAGACGAACCTCAACAGGAAGTCACCCACTTTGTATTTTGCACATTTTGAAAGGTATTAAACTTTTAAATACTCTTTCATCAGATTCATATTAAATTTGTTCAGCATGAGGTCAAGATGTTCCTGATGCTGAATTGCGAAGGACTTTTTACATATCCAAGAGCATGATCAATTAACATTACAGTGATTCGTTGGAGTATTTGTTGTCAGAGCGCCACCAATTAGCAACAGGAAGTGATGCTTACAACCCAAACTCCTCCTAGATGGTTAATCCCAAAATTGCTAAGAATGATACCCAGCTGTTCATGATGCTATATCATAAAAAGAAATGTTGATATTTCAAATTGTGTTGCCATGGTGAGGAGGTAAATTAACATGTTGTGACATTCAAACAGGAAGCGTAGCATAATTGCACTGTACGGATGTATGAATGATATAGCAGACATTGCTGCATTGTGGTGTTTGGGCCCAACAATCGCTGCTTTCTTTATATTTTAACTTGCTATTGCTGTTAAAGACTCATTTAAGTGTATGTTTAGTCACGTGGTTGCTTTTTCAAAAAAAAAATTGTATACGCTTTGGTGGCCATCTTGCTCATTTTTTTTGACTGGATGGTGTGGTAGTATAGGAAGGAGGAATTGGTTATGAGTAATTAGGGGGGGAAAGGAGTAAAAATAAAATGTGGCATATTGAAAACCCTGTTATTTATCAACAGGCTCAGGTGTCTGACCTCAAAGAAATGTGTGATGCTCTGAAAAAGGAGAAAGCAGAAGTGGAAAAGAAGCTGGGTAATATCCGTGGGGTAGGTCATTACATTTTTGGATTTTTGATACGTTTAGATTAATAAATATGTTGATTGAGCTGCTTGTTTTTGTGTATTTTCTTGTCATTAGTATGGAATAAAACATGACAAGGCATGCTGTTAGAGATTGGTGCGAAGAAGCAGTTACCACCCGCAAGTTGATTATCTTCCTAAAACTGCATGTCCTGAAGTGTTTTATTCCTCTTATACTGCAGTTATTTGCCAATGATTACAGTTTTTCCCTTATGAAAAAATGCCAGTTTTTACATTTAATATTGTGAAACATCTACAAAACGAGATAATTCTTAATATCGTTTACATTACAGCGGCCATAAACGGTTCCTGTCTGTTTTTTTTTTTCTTTCTCGACAGTCAGTACAGTCTGGAAGAAGTGGAAAAACCGTCCCTGAGCTGGAGAAGACCATCGCGCTGATGAAGAAGGTGGTGGAAAGGGTGCAGCGAGAGAACGAGACTCTGAAGAAGTGCTCGGGGACGGCGATCCAAGAGCAGCTCACCGCTCTGCAGCACGAGCATGAGAAACTCAAGGTGTATATACAGTGTATATACAGCCACACCAGAACAGCTCCTGCGTTCATGCGTGTGTTTTTATTTCTTTCATCAATCACAACGCTCGTCTTGTTTCTCTCAGGCTGAATACGACAAGATGAAGGAGAGGAATCAGCTGACATCCAAACTCGAGTCACAGGCTAAAGGATTGGAGAAAATCGTCATGGAGAATGAGCGGCTGCGCCGGGACATCAGAAAGGTTTCTGACAGTTTTGCTTGTGTGGTGGTCTGGGAAACTGTTCACATGGCAACATAACTGTATTTAGTTCTGAAAAATACAGACCTACCTGAAATATGGCTCTCTTTTACATGCATCCAACAAATAAAAGGGAATATTTTATTCTGACTGGATCATGGAAGACATTTTGACAGTCAGTCAGTATCAGTGTAGTTCTTCTGTTGTTGCTTGTGGGTGTGGCCTGTCCAGCATTCATTGTTTTTTTCCCCCCCCATAGTTCTTTTGAGAAACTGTGAAATGTATAGCCTACAGTCCACTCTATAATTTTGGATAATTTACATGTTAAGTGCTCGGCTTCTGCAAGCTAACTGTACTAGCTACGTACACTCACCAGTGGCACCAAAGATCTCTGCTCCTTCCTTCCAAACTTCATAATGTCTCTATACACATAAGATGAAACCGAGGTTATATGGTTTTCTTACATTTTTGCACCATATTGAGCCACAGGTTTGGATTCATTGCTTTAGGGCATCATACCTGATTTGCCGCAGGATGTGTTGCTTGCTTCTATCGCTGATATCATGGCTGGCTATCACGTGGTGCGCGTGCACATAGAAAACTAGAAAGGCACTCAGAGAGCGCAGACCTCCACCAAGGACAAATGGCGTATCTCACAACGTTAGCGAAAGAGAAACTAAATGCAAGGATCCGCCTCATGACTCAGATCCACTCCAAAATTTAATGGATTCTTCCTTAGCCCATGCTACACCCTTCCACCAAGTTTCATGGAAATCAGGTTGGTAGGTTTTGCACAGTCCTGCTTAAAGACAGACAAACAAACCAGAATATGTAACCTCCTTGATGGAGGTAATGAACGGTTTGTCGCTCGCTACTGTGAACATAGGGTTAGCTAGCGAGGTTTTAGCAGACTTCTTAACATCAGTATGATCTCTGCAGAACAAAAAGTCCATGGGGTGGAGTCTAGCCAAACGTCCAGAGGTTGGAGTGTGTTTACTTTAAGCGTGTTGTATAGTGTAGTGCGGGTTATTTGTTAGGCTTACAGAAAGAGTTGGATCAGATCCAGCACCACACCCTTGAGGTTCTGCAGCGAGGATCTCGAAAAACAGCCAAGGCAATATTATCAAGTAAATAAAAATATTTCTACTTCATGTTGTTGAAATATACTGTATTTACGGCTTAAGGTTTTTGTCTTTTTGATTCTGGCTGTTTGTCAGAATTCAGCCACATCCAATGTGTTTTCCCAGACCAGCACACATTTACATACAGACAAGTATTGAAGTTTAATTAAAGCCTCCTGAGATTTTACCTACAGATAAACAGAGGGTTAAATGTTCTGATGCAGGAATCAGAGGCTGCAGAGAAGCTGCGAGTAGAGAAGAGCAGTCTGGAGGTAAGAAATGAAAAGCTGAAGCTAGAGCTCGAAGAGACCAACCAGAAGCTCCTACTGGCTCAGTCGAAGGGTCCATCCGTAGACGGAGCAGATAGCAAGACCTGGAAATCCAAAGTTGTGACAAGGTACAAAAGTAGCTATAAGGGTTTTGTAATCCATAAATACTTAACAGTAATAACAATGAAGACGAATACATACATTATTTAAGAATATTATATTCAGTTACATCTGATCAGTTATCAGTCAAATGTTAATGTGAATCAAGGGGGTCGGTCATCTGAAATATTTTCCTGCAGGTTGTTTGAAAATAAAATGAAAGCGCTCGAGAATGAACTCTCCACGAAGAACGCAAGTCTCTCCGAGCTCAAACTGCAGCTGACAGAATGCCGTGAGAAAGAGCAGACAACACGGCAAACCATCGCACAGCTGAAGGAACAAGTGTGTTCAAATAAACGTTATTATGAGCTCGTGGATAGATTTATATTTGCACATGCTGATCTGTCAACGTTGTCTCCTTTTTCTTTTTTTTTGTAGGTGGATCTCCTGAAAAATATTCCCAGTGATGGGCTTGCTAAGGAGTTTAAGTCTATTAGGTATCTACATTTCCATTTATTCGTTTACTTTAAATGAGGCAATGCTGGGGTTTAAAGTCACAACCTTCTAATGATACGAGCTAACAGTAAAGTTAAAGTAGATGTCAATAAACATACATTTCTAATGCCTGTTAAAGTCACTAAGGATGACATTCATTATTCAGGCTAGCAAACCACCAGCTGGAGAAGGAGAAGCTTCGTCTTCTTGAGCGGATCCAGAAATACGAGGAGCAGTTTGGAGCCCATGTGGATGGACCAGGTAATATTGATCAATCTGCATCACGTTGGAGGGGGAAAAAACTTCAATAGGACATCGCTACAGGTGGAATATTTTAATAATTAAAACAAATTCTTCATGTCACCAGATGTCGTCTTTGGACCTCAAAATGTTTTACTTTGTTTCCACAAAAAAAAAAAAAAAAAAAGTTAGGAAGTTAGTTATGTCAGGCATTACTACTGGCTAACGGGTTGGATGATATGATCAAATAATATCGTGATAAATTACGTCACAATATGCTTTTCTGAAATATCATAGACATTGTGATGTCGTGATTAGTTAAATATATTTTTAAATATATTTTTAAATAATTACTAACTGACTGGATGCACCTGATATGACGATGTTAAAGTTTTGTACTTAAAATTGCAACAACAAAAAAATAATCTTGTAAAAAGTTTTTTTCGGTTAATTTTTTAAAAAAAATCAAAATAAATGATTAACATGACACATGACAGCGATCAACCAGCGAGGGTGAAGGCTAACACGTGCTTCCTCTCAGACACTTGAATCCAGCCAATCACAGTCAGTCTTTTTGAGCCACTGGTCATGCAGCATCACAGGGCAGAGTAACCCCCTCAGAGGAAAGCGCTTTCTACCCTCTTCTACATATGTGACCTCACGATTGGCTACATTCGCTGTGATTGACAAAGAAGTGAGAGAATGCCCCTCCCACCCAGACAGCACGGCCAGTTTTGCTGTCTTAGACTCCCGGCTACACAGGATTGTAGTATCGTCAGGATTCAAACTCGTGATCCCCTGACAAACGCTTTTCTTCTATTTCCCCCCCCCACCAGGTTACATGCTTATCTGTCCTGTATTTAAACCTAATAAAGGGTGTACATTATTCTATCATTGTCATTCCAAATGTTACTAAATAAAAATGTATGATAATATGTTCCTGATATTCCAGTTTGATCTCTGTCTAGGATACAAAGAACTTCAGGCCCAACTAAAGGCATGGAGTGTTGAGAAGACCCAGCTGCAGGTATTTCCATATTAAAATATCTCCAGGCGAGTATTTTATGACCAGAGGTGTTAAAATTGTTTTGGGTAGGACATTACACTCAGTCAAAAAAAAAAAAAAAAAAAAACCTCTTCATAACTGCGTTCTGTTAAATTCTTCATTCTTTTGGAAAGAGGCGTTTACAGGATGAAATGTTCAGCTTGTTAAGGAAGAATTACATATTGTTAGGATTTTGTTAGTAACTAAGATCATGGCCCAGATTTTCTCTCTATTTTCAAATCTTTCAGTCAATTTCACGATTTTAATAAAGCGCACAGATTCGCAAATAATTTCACGGGCCACGTGCTCGTCACCTCGACCGTTTCCTGTAACGATTTACTCATATCTTAAGGACGAAGTCAGAAGCATGACCAAAGAACTGGCAAACTTTGACCCGACGTTCTTCGAGGAGCTCGAAGATCTCAAGTTCAATTACAACGTGGAGGTGAAGAAGAACATCATCCTGGAGGAGCAGCTGAAGAAACTGTCCGAGCGCTTCGGAGTAGAAGTGGACATCCCGACGGACGGGTCGCTGAGTTAACACGGAAAGGAGAGGGAGTTGGTAAAAAAAAAAAAGTGTTGTGATGTTTTCATAGTTCCATTATATTTTAGTTCTGTAAAAAGTATATTTATGAACATTGTAAATTGAGAGTTTTAACATGATGGTGATGATGAAGATGATGATGATGAGTCTCCCTACACTCATCCCTGCCCCAAAATTGTGCCACTGTATTGAAAAATATTTTATAACTTCAGTTCAAACTGTTACATGTGTTTATTATAACAGTGTTCATGCACATCACGTATATGATACATAATTTCAGTTTTGGCTAAATAAATTAAATGGACGTTAATTCTCCCTCTTAAAATCGAGAGCGATTCAACCCACCATTTTAAGCTCATGATCAGTATCATGTAGTAAATCTTCCGTGATTAAGTGCTACTTTACAGCATACATGAGCAGAGATTTCGTAAAGAATTCTACAACACAGATTCGTCCGGTCAGTAAAGATGAACGTAACGCAGCGGTGAAACACTTGAGGAGGAGGAGGAATGTTGTGGAACTGATCAGGTTTCGAGCTGGATGTCTCTGACAGAGCTGAAACGGCGTCCGGAGAGGCTGGAGAGAGCAGCGAACAGGTTCTTCTGCGAGTCAGGTGACGTGCCCGGATCCAACAGGAGCCGGTCCACGTGAACCGCCACAGGCCGGGAGTTTAAGAGGGCGTCGCCGTCGGGCCACTTCAGGCCCAAGTGGTGCCGATGAACCTGCAACGACAGGTAACATCTCAGGAGTGAGCAAGACAGAGAAAATATTACCGGTACATCATCATGCAGGTATATGAAGAGTAGGCACTGAAATAATTCCGCTTGTAGAACTTGGATGTAGAAAAATACTAAAAAGTTAACATGAGCGACAGTGGAGTTGATTGTAGAAATATTCCATAATGACGTATATTGTAATTACAGTACTGTATCGTCATTCCCTACATTTATGTAAGGAATAAAACACACTGCGACATGCAGTTAGAGGAAAATAATCAACCACAGAGAGGTGTGACGAAGCACAGTTACTGCTACCACCCTGAAGTTGATTATTTTTCCCAATAACAGCGTGCACTGAAGTGTTTTATTCCTCTTACACCACAGTGATTTACCAATTGTTTATTTATTAAAGAATATCATGCTTTTTTTTATCCATTTATGTTGTGGAATGTCTGTGAAACAAGACACCACACGTGTTATAGCACTAATAAACAGTCATTCCCTCTCCAGCCTCTTTTTTTTCTCTCTCTTAAATTTAATAATAAAAACGTCTCCTTACAGAAAACTTCTCCATATCGATGATTACACGCGGTTTTTACTCCGTTTATGTGCAGCGTCCGCTGAGAGATCGAGGACGTTACCTTGACGAGCGCACCGTCGTTACAGTGCCACACTATTCCCTCCACACGACCCTCATCGCTTTCCCGAAACCACGAGTGAAGCTGATGGTAGTCCACTGCAGGAGCGTTCCGGATGCGCAGGATTCCATGTGGCACCAGGACGTGGAGCGGATTCCTCTTACTGCCCAAACCTGAGATTAAAACCACCTCATTAACAGAGTAGCTTTTAACTTCTGACACACTTTCATTTCTAAAATAAGAAAATACTTCTTACAAAAATCCCAAACTTTTTATTTAAATAGCGTGCGTTTAAATTTCTGGCGTTCCATCCAGACACACTTGTTAGGGCGGGGCAATATGTCAAAAATATCGTATCACGATACTTGAAGACATTTCTAGGAGGAGGACAAATAAAAACCAATGCTTTAGTATAGTACAGTTTTAATATTCCAGGACCAAATTTAACATTAATGTAAATGTTATTTCAAAAATGATGTTTAACATTATAAAAAGACATCTCAGGAACAGGTCTCAGAAAAGTGTATTGAGAATTTATCACCATTTTGATGCATCATATATTACCCAGTGACAAAAAAAAATTAGTTTTACCAAAAAAAAACCAAACAAACAAAAAAAAAAAAACTACCAACTATGAAAAAAGTTCAGGGTGTCTCAGAAGATGAACCAGTGACGCTCACCGTATGGGTTTCCGTTCACGTTGGTCCCGATGAGCTCCAGCGTTTGCTCCATCAGCTCGGTCAGAGGGACAGTGGCGATTTCCAGTAGAGCTTCATCCTCACCGGTCGGCCTCAGAACAAGAGCCGCTCGGGCGTCGTAGTCGACCACAGATGCGTGCCAGCAGTACTGCCTGTTGAAACTGTCCACTGGAACCCAGCCTTCAAAATATTAAAAATAAAAACGCATATAAACATACAGTTCAGTTCACTTTCGGTATAATTAGCCGATTAGGGTCAAAGTTGTAATTAAGCTTCACTCAAGATTAGTCCCACCCACTAAATCTAAAGTGACACAGATACGAGTAGACATTAAAGGGGATTTCACTCAACTTTCATTCTACATTTGTTCTTAAGGAAGGTTGTTTCTTAAGAACCAGTTTCCTAGCTCCACCCACAATTTAATTAATTTGCATATCAGCATTTCCACGAACTGTCGCTCACGCAGACAAAAATGACTTAAAAGGCAACAAGGGGGGAAATTTCACCGAGTCGGAAATTGAGGTTCTTTTAACAGTCGGCATATAACAATTCACCCAATTCTCGATTCGATTCACGATATTGGGCTCATGATTTGATTTTCCCCAGAATATTTTTGGGAAAAAATTAAATTAAGAAAATTTTATTACTTAAAAAAAAAAAAAAAAGCGATATTTATTTTCCTATTCTTTATCAACTTAAATATTCCTTTTGTTAAAAAAAAATTCATTTTCTTAAACATACATAAATTATTTCCCCACATTTGTAAAGGTTGGAGTAAAATATAGTCTATTAACTAAAATATTCCTTTTATTAAAAGTGAAAGTCAATAACAAATACTCCTTTTCTTTATAAACTTTTATGAACATTTGTTCTGCCTCCATTTGCTTCTCTTTTCTTTATCTGTCAGCAGTCTGTAAAAAGAGAGCTCCGATTTCTTGTTCAATCTGTTTGTACAGTCAATCACACAGCAGCTCTTTCAAGTGTGAACGGGATTCGACTTTGAATCGACTCACCTGAAGGAAGTGAATCAAACACGCTGCGTGTTTTGGGTTGCTGCATTTTTGTAAATACTAAACTGAGCCAAAGGACAGAGCTGTAGTGCCGCAGAATGAGAGTGCCATGAGTTCTGGAGATTTGGTTAGACGAAATGAAAAGTAAATAAACACTTGATGGGACACAAAAAAAATTTTTAAGCTAGTTATGTATTTATATAATTAGCTAATTGTTTATTTAGCTCCATGGTCTTCACGCTCAGGTGATTTTTGTCATTTGGTAAAGATTAGTTTAACATTTTCAGTCAGAGTTTCATCCCTATACACTCCACAGCCAATGTTTTTTTTTTCTCTCTCTCTCTTTTTGGTTCGCTTAATTACTTTCGGTGTCAAACCAAACCACAAAAAAACAAAAGTATAAATCTGGCTCTGGTCTAAAAAGTCACCAATTATTGACAGGTGGCTTTCAGATGAGGTTAACGTTAGTTTTGTATGGAACAATATCCAGGGTTGTTTACCCGGGATGTGTCCGTGCTCATCAGGTACCGGATGACCGCTCTCATACTGAACTCGACGTGCAGGAATCCAGGATTCAGGCACGGGTCGGAAATCTTCTTCAACATTCCACGTGAAACCTAAAGTTAGAGAACGGAAACGAAACAGACGTCCTTTACAGAAGAACTGTAACCTGTAACCCAACACTGCACTGCTGTCAACATAAAGCTGAGTGATCGAGGTTTAATAAAACTAACACCTTTACAGGTCTTTTGAGCGTGTTGATATTTCTTGAACCTCTTGTCCGCCTGCTTGGTGGGTTTCCGATCCAGGCGAGCCCAAAGGTACGGTTCTCCTGCGAAGCAAAGGAAAAGAGCGATGTAAGCTATTGAGCGTTATATTGAAGAACAAACCTCAGCTTCGTTCTTCGTATGCGTTGAGACAACAAGTACGTAACCTCATATTCAACATAAAAACAAAAAGATTAGATTGCACATTTGGAAGCATTTTATGATGCCACAGTCATCAAAAGTGGGCGTGCTCTCTAGATGGGAGGGGCATACTCTCTCTCCCCCAATGTCAATCATGGTGACACTCGCATCTGCGAGCTCAGGTATGTGGAAGAGGGCAGATAGCACTTTCTTCCAAGTGTGAGAGTAAATAAGAGATTGCAACAGGAAATGATGTCACTCCATATATGTTTATATCCAGCATGCAGATGTGCGGCACCTCTGTGCAGAGTGATGTAGCAGCACGTGCCATCCAGCTTTTCAGTGGCGAGCGCGTGGTGGACGTCCGACTCGACAGCCACGGGGTTCACCGTATCCGTGGCAACCACCTGAAAATGCTGAACACAAAAGCAAGGTCGTGTAAAAGCTTCACAAGCACAGGGGTTCAGTCATAACCACAAAGATCACGTCAGATACCGTTTACGTCCGTCAGTACAGCGGGACCGAGGGAGGGACCGAGGGAGGGACCGAGGGAGGGACCGAGGGAGGGACCGAGGGAGGGACCG
>JAOTRR010000001.1:32712322-32723014 GCA_028570945.1 Gogo arcuatus
TGTGTGTGTGTGTGTGTGTGTGTGTGTGTGTGTGTGTGTGTGTGTGCACATGTGTAATGCAGTACTGGCTCGAAGGAACACAATGTTCCTCAGGCCATGCCTGTTAAAGGTGCAGCAGAGAGAGAGGAACACACACACACACACACACACACACACACACACACACGTGCTCCACTTAGTTTAAGGCTAAAATCACTAACTAGTTCTAGAAACCTGTAGCTACCAGTTAGCATCATGTAGAGCTGTTCTTTAATCTCCTGTAGACTCATCTGTGTGTTTAAAAAAAAAAAAAAAAGAAGATAAATACGTGTAATAATCCATACTCGGGGATAAGGGTACTAAACAGTACCTTTCCTCCGTCGCTGCAGTGGTACTAGGGCTGAGCGATACGACTCTATAATATCGATATCGTGATAATTCGTGTCACAGTGCACTTTTTAAGATATAGCTCCTTTTCCCCTCCAGTTTTTAAAAGAATTTACAAATCCGATGCAAAGTTTGTTTATTTTTAACCTATACAAAATAAAATTGAAAAAAAGTTTGTTAGTCTTTTTTTTTTTCTTTCATTTTTAAGTGCTTTTATTTTTTTAGACATTAAATAAAATCTACTTAAACTCAAGTTTTCATTTTTCATGGATTTTTAATTATTTATTTATTTTTTCTCCCTTTTCTGGCAGTTTTTAGCTAATGTGGATATCGTGATACTTGTTTTCCATCACAGGAATGTCTTTTGTCAGATTTTCATGCCACCCAGCCCTTATCTTTTGTCCCTTTATCATAATGTGTGTATGTATAATATAGTGTACCTTTAAAAAAAAAAAAAAAAAAAAAAAAGACTTCAGGTATATAATTGGACTCTAATTCCCTTTTCGAGTGAAGCTGTAAGGGTCCACACTGCACACCTTTCTAGGTTAAAGGTACTAAAGGTATAGGAGTACCACTCCAGTGTCAAGGAATGGTACACTTTAGTACCCTTGAAGTGGAATTAGATTTTAGAGATGCCCTTTTTTTTTTTTTTCTTTCTTTTTTTTAATACACAATCAACCTGCTTGAAAAAACTTGACGTATACACTAAATGGCCAAAAGTTTGTGCACCCCGACCATCAACATCTCTTGCTTGTTGAACGTTCTCCAGATTTATTCCTGTTAGCTGTTATAATAAGCTCCACTCTTCTGGGAAGGCTTTCCACTAGATTTTGAGCGTGAAGAGATTTAGTGAGGTCCGGTACTCTTAGTTCCAGTGAAGGGGAACTGTAAAGCTGCAGCACAAAGATTTTTTTTTTTTTTAGACAACTTTGTGGCAACAGTTTGGGGAAGAACCGTATCGTACAAGTGTGATGGTCAGGGGTGCGCATACTTTTGGCCTTATAGTGTATCTTTCAGTCAACCGCCATTTATATTTGTCCTAGGGTTATTTGTGTTAATTTTAGGATTTGTTTCAGAATGGCTTTCTTTCAAGTCGTGAATACAACACGACTGAGTTTTGCAAAAATGTTCATTAAAATGGCGTGTAATTGAAAGAAGTGATTTAAACGTGAGGCTGATTTTATCCACGTGTAAAATCTCCGATTCGAAGCCGGTTCACGTTAGTGAGTCTCCTTATAGGTCATGAGGATGAGTGAAACGTAGGTTATGAACGTTTTTCTCGTTAACTGGATGCTCAAGGAGGCCAAGTTTCCTGTAGAAACGCTCCTGCGAACGATTTACGAATACACTAGTTCGTATCTGTTCCAGAAATGGTGCCCAGCGCGCGCGCACACAATCGCACCTCCATTATTTCCTCCTCTGCAGTACACTTATATAATTAGGCGGGGTTTTGGAATGGAGTCAGCAACACGCCTGCATATGTGTAGAGAAGGTGAAAAATGACGAATCATGAAAACTACTCAACCTGCTCGTTCACGTCTGCGTCACACGACGATACGATTCCTTTCAGGTCGAACTGCTTACTGGTGTAATGAACAATATTACGCTTCTAACGCCATGAAAGCTTGTTGTGAAAACGTAAAAACTACCGTAAAGAAAGCTGACGTTTTCTTTCTTCAATCCTGAAAACGCTACACTGATGTTGAACCACTTGGTTTCTTTTGTTCACGTTGTACGCAGGTTAACGTTACTTGTTTCAGACTCCTCTATTGTGTCCGTCTGTTAGGGACAGCCGATATATCGATATCGTGATGAATCGTGTCACGATACACTTTACTGAGATATCATCAGTATTGTGGGGGTTTTTTAATATCTTTTTTTTTTTTTTTTTCATCTTTAAAATAATTACAAACTAAATGAAAATGAAGAAAAGCAGATGAATTGATGTAAAAAAAAAAAGTTTCATTTAATCTTTAAAATTATTTTTTTTTACAGATTTTCCCGCTTTTTCGGTGTAATTTTTCAGATTTCTTTTTTTTGATATTACACAAGCATCAAACTCAACACATTATTTTTTTTGCAGTTTTAATGCAGTGCTTCTTTTTTCCTGAATATTTATTTTTTTGCTTATTGTGTGTCATAGAAACATCGAGTATCATATGATATTTTTGTCATATCGCTCCACCCTACAGTCTGTAAAGTCCACTGACAAGTTTTCATGATTATTTTTGTTTAATTGCTCTGCAGATTTGTTGTTCTGCTAATAACAATGTTTAGCTTTATTTCTTTTCTTTTATTTTGGTTTTAAACATCTCGGACTGATACTTACGTTTTATCCGTTTATAAGAACATTTAATGTTATCAAACATCTGCAAAACAAGTTACGTTACATTATAGCAGCTATAAACATACGGATTTCTTTAATTGCTCTTGAAGTTAATATGTATGAAGATCTTTACCTCTGACTGTTACAAAACGCTGACACTGGAGACTCCTTCTTTAAAACACGTTTTCTTAACAAACTGAGCGAAAGAGTAGCACTGCATTTTTAAACACACTTTTAAAAAATAATAATTCGGTCATACTTTTATTTATTGCCTACAAAAATAAACCAAAACTGAAAAGGAGGGAAAACATCTAAAAATTTTACACTGCTTGTTATTTAAAAAAAAAAAAAAAAAAAGATATCACGATACTCTGAAAATTGTATTGCGACGCAATTTATCACGATATTATAGTGATTTATTGTATCATCATATGATAAGAGGTGATGCTTTATTAGGGAAAATATAGTTTTATCAACGTTCACGTTTGTGTTTTAAGCCTTTCTTCACTTTTTCCGCCTCGTCCGTGCTTTAAGCGACCCCTCACTGACTCACTGCAGGGTCTGGATGTGATTTTGTTTTGTCGTTTTCTAAAACAGGAGCAGGCCTATAGAGTGGAAAGAATGTGTCTCTTATTTGTGTCTGTGGTTTACACACATGTAGGTGGAACACGTTTTAGGGAGAAAGAAGCAAACCTGACATCGCAAATTTTTTCCACCTGTGAATTCATGTGTGAATTTATACTGTGCCACAGTGTCGCAAAACTATATTCCAGTGTAGATTAATATGGCAGGTTGTTAAGTTTGTGTACTAGATGAGTTCATTATGGATTTGCAACAGCAGGTGGCGCAAATGCACGGCCAACGTGAGTATTGTTTTTAAAAAGAAAAAAGAAAAAGTGAAGAGGCCGGTTCGACCTGTTTGCTGTTAAATATGTTATGAAACCTGAGGCTGTAGTTCAGTTCATTGCTCTATTTTCTCACAATCTAGACTTGAAAATGTGGTTTCAGATGTGTGGGGTTGAGTAGACAGATGGGTAGATAAATGGGTAGAATGGTAGATAGATGGGTAGGTAGATAAGGAAACAGATGGGTGGATTAGTAAATAGATTGGTAGATGAATGAATGAATGGATGGGTGGGTAGATAGATAGGTAGGTGAGTGGGTGGACACATGGGTAGATAGACAGGTGGGTTGGTAGATTGATGGGTGGATAGTTAAATAGATGGACGGATGGGTAGGTAGACAGGTGGGTTGATGGATAGATGGGTGGGGATGGTAGATAAGTAGACAGATGAGTAAATAGATGTGTGAATCAATAAATAGATTGGTGGATGGATGGATAAATGGATGGATGGGTTGGTAGATAGATGGGTGGGTGGATAGATAAATCGATGGGTACATGGATAGATAAATGGGTGAATAGATGGGTGGGTAGATGGATGGATGGATGGGTTGATAGATGGATGGATGGGAAAACAGATTGTTAGATGGATAGATAAATGGGTGGGTAGATGGATGGGAAAACAGATTGTTAGATGGATGGGTGGGTGGACACATGGGAAACAGATGGGTAGATAGACAGGTGGGTTGGTAGATTGATGGGTGGATAGTTAAATAGATGGACGGATGGGTAGGTAGACAGGTGGGTTGATGGATGGGTGGGGATGGTAGATAAGTAGACAGATGGGTAAATAGATTGGTGGATGGATGGATAGATAAATGGGTAAATAGATGGTCAGATATGTAGATAGATGGGTACATGGATAGATGAATAGGTAAATAGTTTGGTGGATAGTTAAATAGATGGGCTTATGGATAGATAGTTGGGGAAACAGATGGGTGGAGATGGAAAGGTGGATTAGCAGATAGATGGGTGAATTATATTATCTATACATCATCTATATAACTAACAGGTGGATTGACGGGTGATTTTAGATGGAAATTTGTGTGGCTTTAGTTTGTTAAAGTCCTAAACTTGAATATTTTTTGTTTCTGATTCCAGGACACTGTTGGAAAACCAGCGTCGGAATTCATGTGGTGAGTGCGTTCAGCTCGTGTTACAGCCACGATCTCATTTCTGACGCAAGTTAAACCCCCGCAGGCACTTTTCTTACTTTATAGTGCACTATTAATACACCAGTGATGTACAAAAAATAGTGTCAAATACTGTGTGCTCTAGGGTTAGAGCTCCATTAAAATGTAAAAGAAAATGTTGCCTTCAAATGTAGTTGATCTCCATGGGAATAAGTGCTGATGGTCTTCTTCCTACGCTAAGGGGTGGGGCCAAAAAGTGCTTGTTACCCTTAATCACTGTTTGCAGGTATGTTATTACAGTAAATGTTACTTGTTTCTCTCTCTCTCTCTCCTCAGCTGATCTAATGGCGGACCAAAGAATGGACATTTCCTCCACGATGAACGACTTCATGTCTCCCGGTTCCACGGAGCTGATCAGTAGTTCTGTAGGGACGCCTGGGATGGACTACACACGGAAGAGGAAGGGCAGTGCCACAGACTACCAGTGAGTGCACTGAATACAGTACAATATACACATTACCCCAATATCGAAACTCCAAACCAAGCAGCGTGTAACAAAGCTTGAGTTCTCAGACTGTAACGAGTAGAACGTTAGCTCTACGCCGTCTTGCTTCCACTCAAAGTGAGAAGGAGAATTTGTCCCTCATCGTGCTTTTAACTGTTGTAGATGATTTTAAGTGATTTTGTCACTGTTTTAGTGATGTTACTTGCGAGCTAAAGCATGTCTTTTAACTGTGTAGCCTGTGTAACACTTATTATTGAACAAACAAATACATTAAATATAAAACCTCTACACACGTCACAGATGAATGCTCAGATCATTTGTTTAGCGTAGTGTAGGTAGCTACAGCTACCTAGCTAATGTTATCACACATGGCTAACTTGCCTGATATAAAAATGGTAATTACAGAGAATGTGATAGGTTTTTGTTTTTTTTGTTTTTTTCAGTGCGTAAAATCTTAGGCGATCAAAATGTTTTGTTTTGTTTTTCCCAACACCTACTGTTGCGTCCCAAAATCGGCAGTGCTTTCTGAGTAGGCGGGGCATACTCTTTCTCCCTTGCCAATCACAGACAATCCCGGGTGTCTGTGAGCTGATGTATGCAGAAGAGGGCAGATAGCGCTTTGCTATGAGTGTCCTGCAGCATGAGCAGGGTGGAAAAGGGGTTTTTAGTTCCGATTGTCCTGCTTTAATCAGTCAGATTATTAAGTGTTAAGCTGCGTATCAGTGTAGCTAATATTTACATTACGTTATTTTAATAACCTGATTCTTTTTGGTCTTTGTTTTTTCCAGACTCGATGGAATTTCATTCGAGTACGTATAATCACGTCTTGTTCTGTATTTTTTTCAAATAAAGCGAACATTTAAGACTCGGTTGATACCTTCACAAATGATCTAATCAACCTGTGCTTTTTAATCTCCAGTGATAATATGGACACGGATAAGGATAAACAACTAGGAAGGTGAGTCCTAAACAATTCTCCACTTAATGTAAAAAAACAAACATATATATTTTTTAAATGAAATAAGCTTACATGAAAATGTTGCTCTGATTTCAGAGAAGACCAGCAGGGCCGGATAAAAAATGCCAGGTAACAAAGCCACAACTGAAAATAATTCAACAAAAAAGACACACGTACATGAGACTGCAATTTCTACTGAGATTAACGTAATTTAAAAAATAAACCAGAACCCGTGACAGTGCTGTAGGCATGTTCTCAAAGTTTTTATCATCATACTTGGTTTTAGTATCAGCTTCAGTTTAATTTCATTTTGAAAAAAGTGATGCTCCGTTCCAGGGAAGCCCACAGTCAGATCGAAAAGAGGCGCAGGGATAAGATGAACAGTTTTATAGATGAACTGGCATCGTTAGTGCCTACGTGCAACGCCATGTCTCGCAAGCTGGACAAGCTCACGGTCCTGCGCATGGCCGTGCAACACATGAAGACACTACGAGGTAATAACGACCACTTTCTGTCCACTTTACACCACGACACGTGCGCTGTACTGTACATCTCCATTCACGTTAACCTGAAGAACGTTTCACCTCTCAGGAACTACAAACCCGTACACAGAGGCAAACTACAAGCCAGCGTTTTTATCCGACGACGAACTGAAGCATTTGATATTGAGAGTAGGTTTTTGGAAATTCTCTACCAAATATTCATGCATTGAATTATTTTTTATTATTATTATTATTATTATTATTATTATTATTATTATTTTGAGTTGTGAGTTTTCTCCTCCACAGGCTGCTGATGGTTTCCTGTTCGTTGTGGGATGTGATCGCGGAAAAATCCTGTTTGTCTCAGAGTCTGTGTATAAAATTCTCAACTACAGCCAGGTACGATTCTGATTTCTTAAACGCTTTTTATTTTTACCGGCTTACACAGCACCGAATCTCTCACTGTTTTATTTCCACAGAACGACCTGATTGGTCAGAGCCTGTTTGACTACCTGCATCCGAAGGACATCGCCAAAGTGAAGGAGCAGCTGTCGTCCTCCGATACGGCGCCAAGAGAACGACTGATTGATGCCAAAAGTATGATTTAAATGTCCATCAGCTCTGTTCACACAGTTATATCTCTCACTCTCTGTCTCACACACACACACACACACACACACACACACACTGTATGTGTGTCTCTCTCTCACATTCTCTATTCTATCGGTCACTTGTTCTCTCTTTCTCTTTCTTTTTGTCTGACTCTCTTGCTCTCTCACACACTACACTGTGCATCTCTCTCACCCACATTCTCTCTCTCACTTTATCGCTCTCACATTCTCTATTCTATCTGTCTCTTATTCTCTCGTTTTTTTTGTCTGACTCTCTCCCCCTCTCTCTGTCACACATTGTCTCCATCTTTGTCTATCTGTCTCTCCTTCACTTTCTCTCTCTCTCTCTCTCTCGTCCCTAGCTGGTTTGCCTGTAAAGACGGACATTACTCCCGGTCCCTCCAGGCTCTGCTCGGGGGCTCGTCGCTCCTTCTTCTGCAGAATGAAGTGCAACCGGCCGTCTGTCAAAATGGAGGACAAAGACTTTCCCTCCACCTGCTCCAAGAAGAAAGGTAGCTGTTCTGTGTGCGTTTTTTTTTTGTTTGTTTGTTTTTCTTTTCTTCTTTGAACTAAAAGTCCAGGGGGTGGAGTGTTGGTGTGTTTCAAGCTGGATAAGTGTGTTGGTTCCTTAGGAGGAATTGGATCAGGTCCAGCTCCACCCCCTGGACCTTTGGTTCTGCAGTGAAGACTATCTCAGGATATCTGTGTCTGCATACTGGAAATTTCGCTGGTGTCTTTGGCGTACTGAAATATTTGTTGCTCACACGCGGTGTGTTGCGTATTGATTTTGGACAGAAGCCGTCTGTTCACGTACAACAGAGCAGCATGGGTGATGCTCTCACTCAGACATTACGTGAGTGGCAGTGCAAAAAGACATCGTATCTGAACACAAAACATGTTTTATCCCCTCAGATTGGTGTCTGTTAGCTGATGGGATTGAACTGGAAATAACTAAACTGGGTAAAAATACAATTATACAATCAGCTATTAGCAATGCTCCAGTGTTTGGAGATCCTCCTGATTAATTATGTATTTATTTATTTACTTCACATTTACTCTGACATTTATTTATATATATATATATATATATAATTTTAAAATCCTGTTTGTCAAAGTGAGTAACTGTGAAATAAATAATTATTTATTTTATATATATAATATAAGCCAAGGACATACAGTAGTTTCCTGTTAGAGAAATCATAGTTTATATTCTTCCAGCTTTACTACAAATGTAAAGTAGATTTTATTGAAGTTAACACACGTGTGGTTTCTCCTAACAGCAGACCGGAAGAGCTTCTGTACCATCCACAGCACGGGTTACCTGAAGAGCTGGCCTCCTACCAAGATGGGCCTGGACGAGGACAACGAGCCTGATAACGAGGGCTGCAACCTGAGCTGCCTGGTGGCCATCGGCCGTCTGCACCCCCACATCGTCCTTCAGCCGGTGAACGGGGACATCCGCGTCAAACCCACCGAGTACGTCTCCCGCCACACCATCGACGGCAAGTTTGTCTTCGTCGACCAGAGGTGAGCGCCAGACCTCGTCTCTTTCACCATCACTGTATAAAATGTATAGATCAGATTATAAGACGTCCTAGACTTTATTTAGGGTTTAGCTTCAGCTACATTTAAAACAAGATTTTTCTCACTGATAGATCCACTTAAAGTAAGGGTGGTGTTTTCTGCTTCGTGAAAACACTAAATCTGCTTCATTTCTCAAGGAAAAAACATGAGAAAACAATGAAAAGTCTCATAACTTTAAAACAACGGGCCTAAAGCGGATCTGAATCAAAAGGGAGTTTTGTAATCTGTGTTTGAAATAGTCTGTTGGAGCTAGTTCATGGTACAAAGCACTTTGACAACCATCACATGACACGGCTCTCTGAAACTTTGCGATATTATTCTACAAAATTCTTTCTATTAATACTATTTAGGCCTATGAATTTTATTGATAGACTATTGCTGTCATTTTTTCCAAAATGAAGTTAAATAAATTTCACCGACATTCACTACCAAGGAGAATATAAGGTATCCAAACTACTGCTGTTCCAATTACAAACCCTCCCCTACGTAAGACAAAAGCCAACTACTACGGATTTGTTCGGAGCACAATAATGAAAAATCTAGAATTTCCAGGCTTGGTATGACACCGATCTGACACCGGTATTAGACTAAAGGATTAAAGTGCTGCTGCATCGCTGTCTTTGGGCATTGTGGGTAAGGTAGGAAACCGTAGACCAACGTGTCAATGAAAGAAGTTTATACTGGGGGGGAAAAAAAACTCCTTCTAAAATAAATCTTGGCTGTGATTGAAGATCTGGAGTTAATATTAAAGATGAATATGCAGGTTGGAGTTTTCCTTTTAAGTGTGTAATGTTTAAAACCTGAAGGTTTCATGGGATTTTTTTAATGAACTGCCAGATTGTTTACATATCGCTCCTTTAAGATGTATTGATTCTTAGGCATTAAATACTACGGTGGTGTTCGTTTCCTTTTAGAGCGACGGCCATTCTAGCATATTTACCTCAGGAGCTTCTGGGAACGTCCTTCTATGAGTATTTCCATCAGGATGACATCGGACATCTCGCCGAATGCCACAGACAAGGTTTAATTCCGTCACTTGATGTGTAATTGCTTTGGGTTCTAAGAGGATGTGGTGGTAGCTAACTCTGGCTTGTTCTCAGTTCTGCAGATGAGAGAAAAGATCACCACCAACTGTTACAAGTTTAAGATCAAAGACGGGTCCTTCATCACTCTGCGAAGCCGCTGGTTCAGTTTCATGAACCCCTGGACCAAAGAGGTGGAGTACATCGTCTCCACCAACACCGTGGTCTCGTAAGATCCCTCATCCTGCTTTTCTCTTTCTTTTGGCCGTTTTATCAGCTGCACTTACTCTAAAGGTCACACTGGAGGTGTATAGAAACAGATGGGCTACAATGTAATGGCGCCCCTCTGACCTGTCCATCAGAAGTGAGCACATGTCATTTGGGTGGTGGTTTATTCTCCGCACAGCGCTGATGCGAATGTGGTGGTGTGAAAAGAGTGGATCAGCTGTGATGTAGGTGTTTTTAAACACTATCGAATCACTGCTGTGAACAATTAACACACTGTACTTGATAAGAGTAGCTTTGACCAGAGTAGCTTTTTTCCGTAGTGTTCCATCAAACATCCAGGGATTTCCCTCGGTCTGTAGAGGTGCCTGCTCTGAACCAGACGAGACACTAGTTTTCTAACTCGCTAACAAAAATACACCTGATATCAAATCAGCTAAGAAAAGTTGTGTCTTTCAGCTTGCTGCTATTTTGTGAAACAAAAACAAACCTGACGGAACATAAAAATGAGACAATTGGTGATGTTACTAAGCCTCCCTTTTTTTTTTCTTTTTTTTCTTTTTTTTTTCTCTCTCTCTC
>JAOTRR010000001.1:32723775-32738264 GCA_028570945.1 Gogo arcuatus
CGTCTCTGTACCTTTCTGTCCTCTCTCTCTCTCTCTCTCTCTTTGTCTCTGTACCTTTCTCTGTCCCCCCACACTCTCTCTCTCTCCGTCTCTGTACCTTTCTGTCCCCCCCCCGTGTCTGTCTCCTCTCTGTCTCTCACCCTGTCACATATTCTCTCTCTCTCCCTGTCTGTCTCTCCCTCTGTCTGTCACACATTGTCTCGCGCTCTTTCTCGCTGTCTCCCCCTCCATGTCTCTGTCACACATCTCCCCCCCCTTCCCCCTCAGAAGATATAATGTAACAGATATGAGACTGATGGATAATGAAACAGGAAAACAAACACTTCCTGATTCAGTTTACTGTACAATGCTGAAAGTCACTGATGGAGTGATCAAATATTGTACATGTATTATACACACACACACATCTGAGGGCGTCTGAAGTTTCACAGTGTCCTGTGCAGGACAAACCATGATGTTGACGATTTAACCGTGCACGTGAGGACAGGAGGAAAATATTAACCAATATTACATGTTCATTTTCACAATCCAATTATACTCCTAATTATAAGCCCTATAACTCTAAATGCGTCACGTTACAGAATATTATCATATCACAATGAATGAAATGCTACAAAGAATATGTGCTCAGTGGTGAGTCCTTTCCATTGATGGACAGGTCAGAGAGAGAGAGAGAGAGAGAGAGAGAGAGAGAGAGAGAGAGAGAGAGAGAGTGTGTATAGGTACAATGAAAGGTATGGGATAATCTGTAAACTTTTATAAATGCATCTTCTGCTCTTTTGCAGAGGGAGCGTGCTGGAAGGAACGGACACCAGCTATCCTCGATCAGCTTCCTCACCTCAGAGCATGGACAGCATGCTGACATCCGGACACGGTCAGATCCCTCACGCCAGCTTTAAATCTGACTTCCTTCTTGTACAAAGTTTGAAGCTAAAATCCTAAACTGTTCTCAGATAAAGTGGATAAAATGGCTAAACGATGACCAATCATTTGCTACGGGTGATTCGAAGCTAAAATTCTTTGAGTGAAAAATCAAATGGAGCACAGAAGTGGTACAGTCTTATGTTTAGTTGTTTATTTACGCTGTATCCCATTAACTTATCTACCTACCCAAGGACTGATCCTGAATAGCAATTCTTCTGGAACAGGATACACCTAGAATATTGTTTGCTAAATAACTCCGATAGCTAGCTAAAGAAGACCAACTATAAAGTTAATCTTTATAGCTGGCAAGTTTGTTCAAATAAGCTATGAGGTGGTGTTATGGCTAGTTAGACTGTTTGTTTGTTTTTTAATCAATCAGTTTTCTCCCGGTTTGGTAGTTTTGCCAGTTCCCACCCAGTAGCCAGCCGTCACTGATCATCACGTAACCAAAACCAAGAAAACTTTTGGCACGTAGTTTTTTAAAATGTAAAAAAAAAAAAAGCAGTTTTTTTTTTTTTTTCTTTTTTCATGGGGGACCAGCCAAATGTTTCCACAAGGTCAAAATAATCACACATTCCTATCCTATGTGCTGACATTTGGTCCCCACTAGGATATAAAAACACACAGAAGTAACAGTGAAGTCCATAAAGTGCAAGAAATGATGAACGTTGCAGCTCCTACACAACAGGAAGAGAGATGTGGGCGATTTGCTGTTAAGACATGCTTACCTGTGTGTGTGTGGTCATAGCTATATCAGGAGTTTCACAGCTAAACCCTGAATAGAGTCACTGCATCTATTTCCATTAACGTGGGTTTATGAAGTGCTTCAGTACCACAGCACTAGAAAAAACATGATTTTTTTTTTGGCCTTGTGCTTAGATGAAGTTGTTTTGGCAGGCGGAGGGAAGCGGGCCCTCCAGACCGTCCCGGGCATCCCAGGAGGCACGCGAGCCGGAGCCGGCAAAATCGGCCGCATGATCGCTGAAGAGGTGATGGAGATCCAGAGGTGAGAGCAGACTTTCAAGATTCATCGCAGAAAATCTGTTTCCTGGCCTTCTCTTCACTCCCACTCACTCTCTGACTCATCTCTCCTTTCTCCCATCTAGGATTCGAGGCTCGTCTCCGTCTAGCTGTGGTTCCAGCCCGCTCAACATCACCAGCACTCCTCCGCCGGACACCTGCTCGCCAGGGGGCAAGAAAGTGAGAGGAAATGGGTTTCTTTCCTTTTCTCTGTCGAGTTTTTTATACCAGTTGTGGAAGATGTTACCTCGTGCATTATGATCAGCCTGAGATCAGCCATTTGTGTCTTTAAAAAAAAAAAAAAAAAAAAAAAAAAAAAGCTTAAACCCTTCCTTTTTCCTCAGGCCTTTAGCGAGCTTAACTTTATATACTGTTGTGTGGTTTTGTTGTTTTTTTTTTTTTGTGTGTTTTTTTTTTCAGTTCCATTTCTGTTTCTATTCCTTGTCCTTCATCCTTATTTTTTTTATTGACTTAACGTCTCATTTTGAAACGTATCGAACTAACTTTATTGCTGTTTTTCTGTATGAAAATTCCTATATAAATGTTGGTGGTGGTATTAAATGATGTATAGTAGTCGATGTAATTATAAACTTCTGATCCTCTTTGTCTTTGCATAGATTCAAAATGGCGGAACCCCAGACCTGCCGTCCAGCGGAATCGTACCTGGACCGGACTCGATAGGATACCCGTACTCCAATAACTCCATAATGAGTGAGCATCTGTTTAACCATCACCTCCGATTTGATCCAAATTATAAGTTAAAGCCATGAAACACACAAAACGACCTCTCCATCAGATTAAAGCCACACTTAAACACTTTCACTAAAGCCACCAAGTCGGTTATCATGATTTTTATAACGACAAAAACATCAGTTTTTCAACAGCGCACAATTCTCTAATCTCTATAAAGGTATTATACCGAAGCACTGTTGGATTCTCAAACCTGATTGGCCGGAGCAGAAGGTATTGATTAATTTTCTCTAACACGTATCGTCGCTATAGCAACAGCTCATTCACAGGGAGTTGTGCAGCAGACGCTCTACAGAAACAGATTTAAAAACAGTAATATGTAATCAATAATATGGTCATTTTCTGTAGAGAAATGTTTCGTTGAACGTTTATGGAAGGAGTCTCCGCTTTCAGCGCTTTTGAAACTGACTGAAGAGTCAGAGGTTTCTCAGTAACGTGAAAAACTGAAAGGGTGTGGTTCCACCCCCACATGGACGTTCCACAACATTAAAAACTATAAATGGATAAAACTATGATGTCATTCTGTAATTAATAAAAACACAATCATTGGCAAGTTGTTGTGGTATAAAGGTGCTATAAATATACCACTGATACATGTTCACACTCGCCTGCGGATCTTGCGTACATCTGGAGGATTAAAAGCGGCGTCCACTAGAGCCAAACCGTCCCTGTGCGTCAGGTTTCCAAGTCCAACTGTAACGTTTAGTGATTTAATACACAGCAGCGTTAAACAGACTGATGAGCTCCGTTTCTCTTTAAAACGTAATGCTGTTGTCATGATGGTGCATCTCAAATCAAAAACCCTGAGTGTACATGAAAAAATATTTGGAAATCTGGTAAACAAAGCAGACCTTTCGGTAAGTTTTAAAATTCAGACGCTAACTATAATAGTTAGTTAATGTTGGTTCTCAATAACGATCTAGAATAGTACCATATGTAAGGATACGATTTGAGAGACAGTTTGTTTATTCAGTTGGTGCTCATGGATGTTTGCAAGCTAGACGCCAAACGACTGCAGGATCTAGGCACAGCAGCCATCTTTCATACGCGTAGTTAACAGCCAGTATAACTCTGCTTTAAGAGGACGTTTGTCAGTTGTCGTGTAACTTTATCAGCACCAAGTGTAAACGTAATAACTGCATGTTCGACTTTGTAATACATCTTTCGCTCTTTCTCTTTAGGTGATAACTCCCACCTGAGCATAGACATCATGGACGAGCCAGGCTCCAGCAGCCCTAATAACGACGAGGCAGCCATGGCCGTCATCATGAGCCTGCTGGAGGCCGACGCAGGCCTTGGAGGCCCTGTGGACTTCAGCGATCTGCCCTGGCCCTTGTGAGACTTTGTGCAGGAGAAGCGGCTCTCCGTTGTACTGTGACCTCTGACCTCCGAGGATCAGGCTGCAGCCAGAGCGACCACTTGACCCCTGACACTGAGCAGGAATCGTGTGCAGAAAAAAAGCTCGTGTACTGGAGAACTGGCATGGCTGCTGCTGTAGATCCTCAACACACACACATCTCTGTACATAAAGGGACAGCTATATATCTTTGTGGCTTGATGTTTTTACACTACAGAATGGTATAAATGTTAAGTATTCTATAAGCAGACTGATACTGTAATTCTATCTTTATGCAAAAGTATATATGGTAAGTGTATTGGAACAGCAGTGGATATTTTTAAAATACATCGTATTTCCCCCTCAGCTGAGTGTTGATGTGTCTCAGGTGATATTCGATGCTACACTTCTCTCTTTACAGGAAATCATTCTGATACTGAACAGCAGGTTGACTTCAGAAGCTCAGTCCCGAGTCATACTGATGCAAACGTCGCGTTCGTGCACTTTCCTGTTTTTCCTCAGCTCGGCACTGGTCCTCGGACGGGAGATATTTTTGTTCGATGTTGCCATCCAGTGGCAGAATCCTGGAAGAAATGATTAATTCATGGCACCAGAAGCTGGGAAAGAAAACGAGAACGAAGGGGAAAGAAAAAACAAAAGACTGGAAAGAAAGAAAACAATAGAAAAAGAGGGGAAGAAAGAAGAATGGAAAGAAAGAACTAAAGAGTGAAAAGAAAGAACAGACGTCCACCATGACGGATTGATAAACCACAGCAATCGGATACCTTTTATTAAAATACACATCAAGCTATAAAACAAGGTGTTCGAAACAAGGTGTTGCCCTGCTTCTGAAAATAAAAAGGAAAGTACATTTAGAGGTTGTGACATCACGTGTACGGGTTTACATCTGACTGAGAAGCTGCGTGAGGCTCATCAGTGGTGGCTCAGATCACTGTTTTACTTCTTTCATCCCATCCCATCCCATATCACCAGACAGGACACACCTTCAAAATTCATTAGATTGGAATCAGGAAAAGCGGTAGCCTTTAAAAGTGAAACTCCGGACCCAACCGAACAGCAAGCGCAGCTCTAATCTAATCCGGCTCCGCTAAAGAACCGCTCTTTAGTTTCCTTCTCCAGATGGATAACAGGAGAACGGTGTGTGACCACTTCAACCACACTTGTACCACTAATAGCCTCTCTCTGTGTGTGTGTGTGTGTGTGTGTGTGTTAGATTAGATCTGCTGAAACGTTTGGACGAGACAGATTGTGCTGCGCTCGCTATCTAATGATTAACGTTTTGAGGCTTTTTGTTTTTTTTTTGACTCCATGAGCTGTGACGCACCAAGCCGACCGTCGCTTGTGGTTTTTTGTGGCATTTCAATGCACCACTGACGCTGGCTGAGGCTACTGGAAGACGGTGCAGTTAATCAGTAAAGGACAAAAGCACAGCTGTATCTAAAATGATCTAAAACCACCGAGCAGACCGTTCGCACAGATTTACAGCGGCATCAAAGCGGTAGCCAAGTTCGCTAGTTTGATATCCGATCCCAAACCGCGTCAAAACAGAGCACAGGCTCTACAGATACACAGTCACTAGTATACGACTTTAGACACTTGTTGCTGCACCATTTTGGTTATTGGCGAATTTAAATTCTGCCTCTTCATTACCTCGGAAGTTTGAACTACATCATTTTCAATCTACAAAGTGAGGGGGGAGACATGGATTCGTCCAAGGTCATCCTTTTGTTAGCAACAAGCCGGTCAGCTAACGTTTGTTATAGATGAACTGTATATTATAGTCAGTGTTATAAATACTACATACTAAAGCAAACACTTGCGTATATATACTTGTGTTAGACTCATTTAAAGGCGAAGAACTGCTACTTTGTTTACTGTGAGCAGCCATGTTGATTTGCTGAACTCGGGGCTTAGGAGACCGTCCTGAGATTACGGGTAGAAATTCCGAGTTTATACATATGTACCATATATGCTTTTTAGTATGAATGCACTTAACTAGCTATCTAACCATCTCACCTATCTGTGTTATTACATAACACTTTTATCCGTCATAATTAGGTTTCCGGGTGTGAGCCCAGGAAGAACAGAGGAGCCTTTACTTGGCTCACTATTGAATGTATGATTTGTTGAGTCCTGTGTTTTTTCACTAGCGGTGTTGTAGGCTTGGTGGGTCAGGGCTCTAAAACTCAGGCCACATCGATCATAACATTTTGCCATGGAGTGGTATTCCCCTTTGAACACTGCCTGGATGATGTACACTCGCTAATCCACTGCTCTGAACCATACAGCGCTCAGGATACAGGTGTCTTAAGGCAGGGAGGGGCTCAGAAAGGCATCGTGGGTTTGGCTGCCCGTCTGCGGTGCCGTGAAGGTGTGTGTGTGTGTGTGTGTGTGGCGTGGATTCAGACAGTGTGTCCAGACTACGCTTGCGTTTATAAAATTCATACAGCCAGAGCTGGAGCGTCCGGATCAGGGTGGTGGTTTGGCAGGATGTCCAGCTCGTCCACCTGAGGTCCGGCGTGCAGCGCCACCAGCTGGTCGTGAGGCGTGTCGGCTGCCGCGGCCGCTAGATTGCTAATAGACTTGCTCTTCACGCACTGGAAGTCGACGTGGCGGCTCTTTCCCTCCTCTTTCTCCCAGGACATGCGGATGAATGGTCTCTGCACGTAGTTATAGATGACCTCGGGCCGGCCGCCAGGACGCTTCTTCACTTTCTCCTTGTAGGTAGGATAACCTGAGAGGAAAGGAGTGGAAGGAGATGATCTCACACACACACACACACACACCTCAGATCCTGTAGAATGATTTTAACTCCAGTAATAATTGAACACATTTACAATTTTCAGACGTCTTGTTCCAAAACGTTTTTGGTTTTAATGATCCGGTTTCAATAATACGCTGATAAGCAAATTAACACTGTATGGCAGACAAATCACTTTCCACCACTTTGTAACCCAACCTCTTACCTTCAATGCCTAATCGAATTTTCTTCAGTCCTCTCTCCTTTAAAACTGACTTGGCAACATCCCGATTCTCAATGTATTTGAAGAAGCGATACAGTTTTGTGCTGTAGATAACTACAGAAAAGAGAAGGAGACAGACAGGTTGTCGTGACGACAGGGCAGATTTTTCATGTCGAACACTAAACACACTATAAATATATAAATATATTAAAACGAGGTTCTATAGTTGGTGAGCGTCATCACCAAGAATGAAAGAGTAAAAATTCTGCATTCCTGTAACTTATTTAGCTGAAGGCAGCTCATCAGACCAGAGCCTAGCTACAGGGCTACAGACATTAGATCCGAAAAAAAGGGAGTGTTTTCCCAGAATTTAATAGATTTTTCATTTATTTACTCTCTTCTTATAAGTGATCCGATGACATGCTTTGAAGGAGAATTGAAGGAGCTAGTTACAGTATGTAGTTCAGCTAGCTAACATTAACACTTTCATTAACATGAGTTTCACACTCACGGCCCGCCTGTGTGAGAGGAGGATAAATGAGATACTGACTCTGAGAGTACTCCTCGCCCATCTGCGGCGGATACTCTTCATCCCAGTCCACCACGTCATCGTCAGTGAGCACCACCACGTGACACTCCCTCTCTCCGCTCTGCGCGCTGGCCACCATCAGCGGCAGCACCATCTCCTCCAGGTACGACTCGAACTGCTGCCGCGCGCCGTCGTTCGACAGCTCGTGCATCAGTGCACCTGGTCGAGACAGAAAAAAAAAAAGCTCATCAGGTGCTAACATACATCTATACATTAACATTCACTAAAATATCTCATGCATCAAACAGAAAACTATAATTAGAGGACAAACAGGTACAAAATGCTAGATATGTAAGGGATAAAAAGCATGACAGGAATAAGTGTTTTATTCCTTTTACACCACAGCAATTTCCCAATAATTACATTTTCTTTTAGACAAGAACATACGTTTTTATCCATTTACAGTACCAAGTTTGTTCTTGTTATACCTTTTTATGTTAAACATTCGTTCCCTCACTTTCTCTTGGATTTAATGACCGATATAAATATCTTGTTACTAAGAAACCACAAAGTGTAAAAACACCTCTGTCCTGAAGATGTCGTAAAACTTAAAGCTCCAGATTCACCTCTGACTGTTACAGAGCACTGACGCTGGAGGCTCCTTCCACGAATGTTAAATAAACGTCTTCACCATACCAACAATTTTTAAATCCGTTTATCTGGAGTCGCCACTGTAAAAGTCCCTGTGAACGAGCTGTTACTATAAGCAACGTAATGTAAAGAGCGCATTACAGGAAAATTAGTCAACACCTTTTCAGATTGGAGAACTCGACAAAACGCTTTAAAGTAACCCTGACTGTGACATTTTAAACCATTAAAAATATTTTACATCAAATAATGACACATTTACAGTTTTTAATGCCCAGGAATCAACTTTGTACAAGATCTGAGACTGACTCTGAGGTAAATATTAATTTATCAGTATGGTTACTTAATTATTTGTGACAATATTCACTACTACTGAATGCGTGTTTATTGTGATGTAGCTATATAACTGCTATTAAACCAGCTCACGGTTTTTTCCACAGATACCTTTAGACAAGCATTAGCTATACTGAGTAAATGGCTAGTTTAGAACCCAAGCCCTGTGGCTAAAAGATCTACAGTTAAGTCATTGTCATCATCTAATAATTTGCACATCGGATGTGATTAGTTCGGTGCAGGTGAGCGCATTTTATGACATCACAACCTCACGCTAAATAAGTAACAGAGCTATTTAGTGTCACTGCGTCGAATTTCACCCAAACAGCAATCTATCTTAATCTGAATCAACCGTCCAATCCTGTTTCTGAGTGCAGAAATATTTTAAGTACAAACACCAACGATCTGATACCCAGGATCCGTATCCGGCTGATATGAGCAAAAAAAAAAAAGGAGGAGGAATGAATTAAATTCTGTAACAAATGAAAGAGAGGCAATTGTTTACATGCTGTATAAAGATATATAGACATGACATGACACTTTCTTTTCTGATACCGACATTGAAACCTTGATTTATCGGTCAGTCGATATCCATCTGATATTTTTTTTTCCCCTTTAAAAACTACTAAGCCTTAAAATTATTTTTTTTACAAAGCACTTATACACAACACAGCAAAAAAAACCCACAACTTTCCAAAACCAGAGCTTTCAAAAAAAATCACTCACATGGCAAATATATTAAAGTATACATATCAAAATGTCTCTTGATTTATAAATACTTACAGCGCAAAAAAATATATTTTTCATTAAATTCATTCTCTTTTCCCCCTCTAATATCTGATCCAGGTTTTTTTTGGTATTGTTTGACCAGTACAGATCCAGCGTATCGGATCAGTGCTATCTCTCTAGGATGGTTTTTTTTTATGTCGACTGATTTTTTTTATTACATTTATACTTTAAACTATTGTTTACTATCATTGAAAAATAAGTGGATTTTTGTCTAACTGGGTAAAAAAGCTGCAGTTTTGTGCTAGTCGTTTTTTTTTTTTGTTTTTTTTTTAAACTACTATTGTACGAATATCTGATGCGCAACGTTTCAGTATTGGTATCGGTATATAAAAAGAGGTATTGTGCCATCTCTAATTTGAACAGTTCCACTATCTAGGTGCATCATTGAATATTTCCATGACATAACTATTCAGATTAGCGTTTGAATGTAGAAAACGAGCTCGCTGTCACTAACACACACACACTGACACGGAAAAATCAAAGCGGATCATAAATTAACACCCAAGATGATCGGATCAATAGTCACTGTGGCCGCTGACCCGTATCTGATGAGCACACCAGAAACTATTGACCTATTTCCATTCTCTCCAGGAGTCATCCGTGCGTGTCTCTCTCTCTCTCTCTCTCTCTCTCTCTCTCTCACACCCGACACGCTGCGTTAACAAGCCGATCTGCCCATCTTCTTTGCCTATCGGGAAGACGAGAAATATTTTACAGAAGATTTTTGATGCTTGTTGAATACTCACTCAGATCTCTGCACTTGATGGTGCTGTAGTCGAAGGAGATGCAGAGGTAGTCACATGCTTCCCTCAGCTCGGGAATGGAGATCCCATCAGGGCAGCGGATTATCCCCGATTTGTAATAATCCTACCGTGCAGAGCGAGAGAGAGGGGGAGAGAGAGCGATGCAGAAGGAAGACAAACCGGCAGCCATTACTGCAGCAGCTCTACA
This sequence comes from Gogo arcuatus, assembly GCA_028570945.1. Taxonomy (NCBI): domain Eukaryota; kingdom Metazoa; phylum Chordata; class Actinopteri; order Siluriformes; family Anchariidae; genus Gogo; species Gogo arcuatus. The sequence goes on from JAOTRR010000001.1 coordinate 32,734,040, forward strand.
CACACACACAAAAACACAACCAAGCAGGACAAATACCTCACCAGCTACACAGCACTGACCGGCTCATGTATTTAAATCCTGCCAAGTGTGGAGCAGACTGATGAACGAAACACTCCTTTTCAAAACAGCAGTTCAAAAGGCAGCGAGTGTCTCTTCAAGCACGTGACACATCCGGGTTTTTATCCACTGATGCTGGAAATTGCTCGAGACAGTGTTTACATCGCCATCCAAAGGACATAATGATACTGCTATAGTAATAAAACCCTCGCTGAAATGCCCTCTTTAAATAAATAAATAGAAGCTCAATAACGACTAAGCCTCCTTGGCATTCCATCAAAGCCAGGGGGAAAAACAGGTTTACAAACAACAGAAAAGTTGACGGAGGAAGCGACAGAGCAGTTACCCTCAACACACACACAGTTGAGTGCAGAAATAAAAATCCACCAATAACAGGAGTACTAATCTAGCACAGCTTCATTTACATATCACAAGATTTTTTTTTTTTAAAGCAAAATCTACATTGGTTTGTGACGCAGAGCCACGATTTCAGAGACAGCAACATCTGAGTCAAGATTTTCTGATGTTATGCAAATTAGCTATGACGTAACAGAGAAAAATAACGTTTGAAACGAAGTAGCAAAGATTGTTGTGTCTACGGCGAGTGTACGCAGCTGGTACAGTTAGCTCGCTTTGCTAATTCAACTTGTGAACGAAGCTACTACTAAACTAGTCATCGTATCGCATCATCGCGTATCCGTCTCACTACTAACCCACCACGCAGTATTTTTTTAATCTTAGCATCACAGTAAATGTGTAAATGATTCGCTTCTGACAACCGACGAGAATTCTGTACAAACCTAGATTTCAGTTCTATACTTAATCTACTGTATCTCTATTTTCTTTTGAAAAATAAGCAGCAAATTTGGTCGTTTGTTTAATTTTTACTCCATTTCTCCCCCAATCTGGTTCACCAAAAAGGGAAAGCTAAGAAGTGCTTCCTGTAAAACACTTGAAGCCAGTGTAACACACTCGGGGGGGGGAGCGCTATCCGCCCTCTTCCACGTACATGAACTCACAGACGCCTACGATTGACTAGTTTCGTTGTGATTGACAGGGACATGGGGAGAGTATGCCCCTCCCATCCAGATGGCACCAAATGGCTATGGCATCGTTGCAATTCGAACTCGTGATCTCCTGGCGGTAAGGCAAATGCATAGACTTTAATTACAGCTGCGAGAGCAACGGGGGGATAAAAACTCTGCAAAACAATTTAGTCACCTCAATGTACAGTAAGGAGATAATTAACAACAACAAAAAAAAAACTTCCTCACCTAACGCTGCACTGGATAATTTTCTTTGGACGGCAGTTTAAATATTTAAATATTATTCGTAGTAATATTGTGTAAAATGCTCATCTCTATTGCACACATTATTCTGTTAAAAACAAATAAATAATTGAATAGAGAGCATTCAAAAAGAAACCAGCCATAATACCAGAATCTGATTAGAAATCGAGAGGACATGCGAGTGATTTAAACAAACATTAACGCTCAGACACTCCGACTGAGCCAGTGGAACGTTCCGTGTTGAATTTCCGCTTTTATGCTAAGTCACGAGTACCGCAGTTTAATTCAAAACCTAATCAATATGCTCTAAATGCAGCTTGTCCGTGATATTTAAACCCTGTATAAGTAAAGGTTTTGTGAAGCACATCCCACTCACCAGGATGGCTCGGAATACGGTGGAGCTGATGCCCTCGGCCACCTCGTACTCGCCCTTCTCGTTGGGCCGCGTGAAGTTGTACTCTCGTCCAGCTCCGAACATCCTGAACACACACACACACGGTACTCTTGCAATTCAGTTCTGTTTAAAACACACCGTTAACGCCGACCATCTCAGTTCAGAAGATTCGCAAAGTCACCCTGTGTGAGCAATGATTTTTTTCTTTTCTTTTTCTTTTTGCAAAATCATCACCTGGGAGTTGATTAACACACAACAGGTCATGTTATTATAGGAAAACAATCCACGCCAGCATTGAGTGTTTCCTTAAATCAGCAAGTGTTTTATTCCTTTTACACCACAGTATTAAAAATGTACATTTATTAACAAACCTTACACTTTTATAGTTAAATTTAAAGTTGTAGAACATCCACGAAACAACTTAGTTCCTGTTCTCACTTACATTATAGCAGCTATAAAGGGCTGTTCCCTCACCAGCCGTTCTTTTCTCTCTCTCTCTCTCTCTCTCTCTCTCTCTCTCTCTCTCTCTCAAAGTTACTAAGACAAAACAAAAAAACGTTCAGCATGTTATTGAGAAACGAGAAATCATTGCTATTGTTACAAATCGCTGACACTGGAGACTCCTTCCATAAATGCTACCTAAACGTCCTAATTTGAATACTCGATTCTGATTGGACAATTACAGCATTCAGAGGTCTGTGATTTCTGTATAACAGACCGTTGCTATGGAGCACGTCACTGGCGGAAGCAATAAAATAATTTTTAAATCAACATTTTGTGTCAAATTATTAACTTCTTTAGTAAGTAGCCATGTAATAAGCAGGATAGTGTACAGCAAGCTGGTCATTATTGCGAAATAACCCCCTACAGGGTGATTCAAGACCCTCTGCTTTGTGTCGGAGTCCTGCATCACCCTGTCAGGGTTTATTTCTCGATAATGACCGGCTCGCTGTACATGATCCCTTACTTAATTTAAAAAATGGTTATTGTTGGGAAATTGCTGTAATATAAGAGGAATGAAACACTTCGGGGAATGTTGTTATCGGAAAATAATCAACTTCAGGATGGTAACAGTATGTAATAATTATTTGTGGGTTTTTGCAATGAATTTTTGTGGACTAAGAGATAGAAGCTGGAAAAGGTTCTGTGTGAGGTCAAATATACGGTACACTATGTTTGAGAGGTGGGCGATGTGACAAAGATATCATATCACGATATTTCCACGACACGTGATAGATATGTGTCATGATGTATAGGCTTCCTAACAAACTACCAGGAAGAGAGTTGTGTTTGAATTTTAAACATAAACCTTCACAAACAGGTTTGATGATATTTAACATGTACTAAAATAAATAATATCGTGTATCGTGATAAACTATCACAATATCGATATTATATCGTCATATGGCCGAGCTGTACTATATAAACCCCCTATAAACTTCGATACTCTGTATTTAAAGCACTTTACATGCCCAGGTCATGAAATATTACTCATTTATTACCATAAGCATTCAGAAAACTTCTGTTAAAGAAAAACAGAAATCATAAACTCAAATATTAAGGCTGACCTGCCGAGCATGGTGTTGGGCTGAGCGGTGAACACTGCGGGGTCGACGACGAAGCGCGTGTTATCCACGATGAGCGTCACCCTCTCCGCCGTCCTCACGCTCCGAGAGCCCTCCTTCACGTTTTCGTACACGTAGACCATGTCCGAGCTGTGAGGTTTACTATGGGAATCTGTGCAGAAGAAGCCGGAGGTTTTCTGAGGCCTGGGACTCGCTGACCTCGACCAAGATCCCGCTTCTCTCTCTCGATCTGGCATGGCAATGACAAGACCAGTTAGTGCGTATATAAATGTGTCTGTATAATATGCGACAACGAAAAACCATATTTTGATAGCTGAAGACATTTCTACTATACACTACATGGTGTCTGTAGTTAAACCCAGCATTACTGAATTCCCAAATCTGATTGGTCAGGAGGTATTGATTCATTTCCTGTAACAATAGTGCAACTGCACATCACAGGTTTGGACGCTCCACATAAACAGATTTAAAGCGAAGTTTTCTTTGAGGAGACTTTTATTGTATTGTATTGTATTGTAATATGTACGGAAGGAGTCTCCAGTGTCAGTAACAGTCAGAGATAAATCTGTTTTTACCAAGAAGTTTCTCGGTAACAGGCCAAGATGCGGTTTTTTGTCTTATAAACTTATTAAATACCATATTCAACCTAATTAGCGCACAGGGCGCTTAGAAAAACGTCATGTCCATTCAGGGGTGCGCTAAATAGGGACACTGAGATGTGGAATCGGTGTGATTGGGTTATTCCATGTCAGAAGTTGAGAGGGGGGGCGTCATTTGAAAGTTTTTCTTCTAACACTTTTTGTTTTTCTCTCAAAAAATTAATAGGTGGAGGTCTTCAGACAATCAATCACGTGTGTAATCGCAATAATTTCAAGAAAACTATTCCTATTACTTCTGAT
>JAOTRR010000001.1:32762918-32775691 GCA_028570945.1 Gogo arcuatus
TGTGTGTGTGTGTGTGTGTGTGTGTGTGTGTGTGTGTGTGTGTGTGTGTGGTCTCCTTGAAACGCCATCATAACCCTGTGCAATCATTATCTCCATGTGTGAAATGATTGACGATGTGGACAGTGTGAATGTCCTGTGCAATCACTTTTTCTCCTGCAGTCTTTTATCTTCTGTAGCTGTACATGTGTTAGAAGGACTTGCTCTTCTGCAAGGGCCTTTAGTCAGTTCTTTCTTTCTCAGTTCCTGGTTAATTATCTGTCCCGAGCATCCACGAATCCTAAAAAAAAAAACAAAAAAAAAAACCCTTCCTCCAAAATTGGGTTTCCTTTGAACCCTTCCTTATATCATTCATCAATCTCTGAAGAACATGCTGTCTTTTTGTCTTTTTTTTTGTCTATTTGGGTGTGATGGAATCTAAAATACACATACAATAAAAACAGAAAGAACTTCCACCCCTTTGTCCCACATGTACACATACAGTACTGTGCAAAAGTCTTCTTCTTCCTCTTCTTCTTCTTCCTCTGTTTTTATATAGAATTTGCTCCTACATGTTTTATTCAAATTTTATGCAGAATACAAAAAACATCATCAAGGCTGCCTGGGATGTCACCTCCAAAGACAGAAGAAGAGAAGCAGGTTCTCCAAGACCCCTGGAACAACCTACCAGCCAATTGCTTTTTTTTTAAAGATTTTTTTACTTTTTGATAAAATTGCACATAAGAATATTTATGCAGTTTTAAATGCAGTTATGATTTAGTTCTATATTTTTACTCCTTGGTGCTCAATGTAGTACTGGTTACTAATACTTAATGAATCATTTCATATTATTATTATTATTATTATTATTATTATTATTATTATTGTTGAAGGCATCTTCACCTTACAGAATTTCCTTGACTTCTTTGACTGTAAAAATTCTATTTAACACATTACAAACCTTCTTGCACTTTAAAAGCCATTATTCTTTATGTGTTTACATCAAACAGTTTCTCCAATCCAACTAATGGATCACACCAAAACGACTTTTCAAGCGATTTCAGTGTCGCAGGCAAATTTCCAATGTTGGAGTAATATCATGAGAGTTTTGACAGAATTGGGGTGTCCTCCCATCATCTCGATTGTTTGGTGTAAGGTGGTCAGGATAGCTGTTTTAAGTCGGTCTTTTTCGTCTTTACATTTCGATTAAATCAAACGTGTTTAATATTATCTTTAGTCTTGGCTCATGCAAACAGTGACCCTGCAAGATCCCCAGTCTTTTGAAGAGAAAATAATAGATAATCGTTTGAAAAGTTGTTTGGTGTAAGGCCAGTGTAACTCTGTGACTAATGACACATTGTCTTTAGAAGTGAGAGGATGTCAGACTTTAGTCTTTTAAAAGTCTTCGAGTGTATGGTTAGCATAACAACTACTTGTCACTGATCTACAGTCTTATGCAACTCAGTCACTTAAACGCTCACATACTTAAGAAGGTCTTGATACACCAACATGCTTTTGTGTAATTAGTGACACTGTCTCATTTGTGTCCCCTCTATCAACACGCAAAATAAACAATACCTTGATTGAGTTTCCTGTTTTCTGTACAATGTCTTGCTATATAGCATGCCCACATTTCACAAAATGACACATTCCCCTGAATTGACTGCTATGAAGCGTTTGGGTCTGTGATGGACGATGTAGGAGATTTCCTTTTGCCTCATCAGCTTTTTGAGGTAGCAGCTGGATACCTTAATTCTGCAGCTCCAACAGTTCTAAAGTCCAAGCACCAAGGGTGTGAAGGACAATATTGTTTTTGGTGTGTTTATTGTTTTTGGCCATTTTTGAGGTGCTCTGAAAACACACGAAACTTGGCACATGCATCAGAAATGCATCAGCTGGTCATCATGTTCTGGTAAAAGTATTTCTTTTATTTATAGGCATCCACTTTCATCAACATGCACCAAATTTGGTAGGCATATGGGTCTCTTTATGACAGACACATTTTAAAATCAAATTCATTAACTACAGGAACAGGAAGGTGGCCATTTTGGAATTAAGACCAAACCCTCCTCCAAATATATACTCCTCCTGGGGGATTAATCAGATTCAAAATTTGGCCAGCATGCTCTTAAGATGTCTATGGGTACATTAGAAACGGGGGACATGCTGCCTCAGGAGGATGTCTAACAAGACAGAAAGGCATCAAGGACTGTTTGAAACTGATCCAACTTTCATTTCCTGTCTTCTAAGATGCCTTCAAACTGCTCCCAGTTGAATCATCATCATCAAGTTTTCCCACTTGTTTGTCATTGCGAACCCGGTGCAGGTTTGGGTTGGAAGAGTCAACATTGACGACATTGATGTATCCTCAATGCTGAATATTACCCATAAATCTGTGCGGCAGCTTCCCTGAGCAACAGAAAAAATAAAAAAAGATGGCAGACCAAACTTCACAGTATAAGCTTTTGGGCTTTTTTCTACTTACAATTTTTTGAAGTTACAGAGAAATAAACATACTATCTGATGTCTTATAACCCTATCACTCTAACCAAATAAATTTGTTTGATATGATTTGTGAGGCATCTGTTAGCCAACTAGCTAACTCTGGTTTAGTTACATGGTGTACTGACGTCATACATTACCATAAACGCTATCCTAAAAGGTCGTTTCAAACCAACGTCCTTAGAAGATGCCTTCAATCGAACGTCCTGCCTTATGAGACACGTGTCTATTACAGCAGCGACGCAACAAGGCAGCAACCTTCTGTTTCAAACTCAGCCAATGATGTCAATTTTGCAAGGGATTTTTGATATCCCAAACAGTGTTGCCATGGCGATGCAATCAATAAACAGGTCACACCGTGAAACAGGAAGTGTGGCATAAACGTTACTCCTGCACATGGTTCGATATGACTCTAATCTCACATTTATATTCAAGGACTAAAGATCTTCTACAACCTTGATGCATCTGATACAGAGCGTTCCCCTGGATATGTTGTCACCTCTGTTATCTTTCTGCAGTTAACCAAATCAGTCCTAAGAATTCTGATTAGGGCCTCTGTCTCTCTGCTGTCCTGTTAAGAAACACTTTGGCAGAATGCTCCGTCAAACGTGAGAAAGGCAGGACAGTAAACACGCATCTGAATCAGACAAATTGTACAGATTTGACAAGAACCCTGCAGGATATCTCTGACCAAGCTGAAATGCACCTAATATTCTCACAAGTATTTCAACAGATAGTTTTGTAAGAGACAGCTGTCCAAACAGCTGGGGCATTTGTAAACCTAGGATCAATGTTACTCTCATTTACAGGATCAGCCCTTCTGGTGCTATTGGGGATTGTGCAGAATTCTTTGGAGAAGTATGACTCTGAACATATTCTGCCTTGCAATCACTCCCGTCTGTGCACTTATTACAAATGTATGTATCACTAGTTATCATTTTTTCCACTACCTATTTGAAGGCATCTTGAGCATAGTGAAATTGTGTTATTGTGTTTTCAAGAAAAGATCTAAGTGACTCATTCTTATGCTGCAATTTCTTCTTTCAACTCAGATGCTTCTTCCTTAAAAATAACCCCATCACTCATTTTTCATTGACAACAGTATCAACAACTTAGAAATGCAGCTTATTTTCAGTTGCGAGAGCTTGTCTCTCTGCCTCTATGTTTTCTAACTTCTTCTTAAGAATTTTATTTATGGTGAAAATTCCCTGGAGCCCACTTGTAACTTTCCTATTCTCACGGTTTTGGCATTTTAGGATCATTCTCAACTTGACACAGCCCACTGGCTCATCCACAACATTTTCAGTCCCATCAAAACATACCCTGTGAACCATTCTTAGTGATCATTTACTGTATTAAAGGCTTGCCTATTAAGTAATTCAGATACTGTAACTCAGAAAACTTATTCAATGTCCTAAGGTTATAAACACAAATACAATCTTTTGCAGGCTTTGCAATTCAAATTCTTCGGTCACATTCTGTCGAGCATAAACCACACTGCTTTGGATCCATGTTATAATTTAAACTGGAAACCAAAACTCAAAACACGGCCACAGTACATCAGGCTACACCATACTACTTCAGGTTGACTAGTTCTAAATTTAAACGAGAGAAAACAAACAAGAAAACAAACAAACACACAAACATAGTTGGGTATGTTGGGTTCAGCACTACAACAACTAACTAGTTTAGAATGCGACCTCAGTCCAGCAGGCCAAACCACACAACATTTATGAGTTTTAAACTTAAATAGAAGCATCAGGTTCACTACAACACGAGTTTTCGTTACTTTAGAAACTAGTTGCAGTGTCGGCATTTTGTTTTAATTGCATTAGAAACTAGCATATAAGTCTGACACAACTGTTACCACAGTATTCCCCACTGATTCATTTACTTGTCAGAATTGTACAGAATTATACCAGGAATTTTCCTGCTAGCTGTAAAGTAAAGAAATCTTGTCCTTAAGACTTCTTTCCATTTAGTAAATGATAGGATTTGCTAAAAAGCAGCAGTGAAAAGGAAAAGAACTACCTATCTTGCTTTTCCTGAGGCCCCCTCCTGGCTGGCTCGCCAGTTGTTATAAAAAAAAAAAATAGACCTCCTCAAACTTGGTGAAAAAGGTAATTCTGCTTTATTCACCAACAGCAAGGCACATGTGAAAAGGCATTACAGATTCAGATGAGTTATTTTGAACCCAGAGCAACTAAAACCTTATAAACAGGAATTATCAGTGATTTGTTCTTCTTTGGTGTACTAAGATGGTGTGTTTTCTATAATTTTATTTTATTCTCATACCCATCATCTAATTTGAATAACTTCCTGATTTCAGTGTGCCTGAGATTATTTGGACATTTGTTGTAACAGCTTGGGAGAGAGGAACCTGAGGAACCCTTTGTCCTGCAGACATTACAGGTTTCTGAAGCTGGGGGCTGAAATTCTGCTGTCTTTTAACACTTGATGCTATGTTGGCTTCCTGGAAATATGGGCGGAGGCACATGTTCTTGCAGCTGCACAGCTAACACCGATGTCATTCCTTTAACATTTACTGGAAAAAGTGAATGTAGCTTTTAAGGGAATGGAGCATTGAAAGTGGAAAAAATGAAAATAATCGTCGGTATGCTAGACTAACAGTGAGGAAGCTGTGTCTAAATGTTTCCTCCACGTCCAATTCAAGTCTGTAGAAACGTTCAAACTGAAGAGGAAAATCTAAAAAAAAAAAAAAGGTGTCATGCACCTGTTTGCCACTGAAGTAAAATATTTCCATGGGGTTCACTATGAGGGCAATAGTGCTGCTTGTTGTTAAAACAACCCTGTTTTAATTTTGCAGTTTCAGAAGATAGGAAGTGGGCCCATAGGACCTTGAATTTATGATACAACCCTGCTAAAGCCTGGTTTATACTTGATGCATGAGTGTGCACTGATACTGTAATGATTTATAATCCTGCTATCCGGTGCCACCAAGATCAACATTGATTTGCTTTTGAGTCTTTCAAGATTTCTTCTTCATGTCATCTCATAGATTTTTTTTCCTCTCCTCTGTCCATTCATTAGGAATCTAACTCTACATTCAGATTTCTTTAAAGCTGCTTTGAGATGATGTCTAGTTTTAAAAGCTCCACACAAACAAAAGTGAATGGAATTGAAATGATTTGATTTGAAGTGGCAAGGCTTTTTCGAGGGTGGTAGCTGTGACCCTGCATCACCCTTGTGCCTGGATTTGAGAAGGATGTTCATCAAAAAAAGGATGCAAATAAAAATAAGTCACCGCATATTACAAGACGTCACAACTCCACCTTATAAGGTAACATTTTAACGGTTACAAGAGGTTCATTACAAAATGGCATTACTGACTAAACCCCTTGTGTTCTGGAGTTTCCTTTCAATAACAGTGTAACGCCCACATGGAGGTGCGTATGCTGACGGCACACAGGCTGTAACCTTAAATCTTCTCGACATTGCACAAAACAAAGTGCCATGGTGACGTCTACCAGCTGCATGGCATGAAGCCAGTGTGCTCCTAATAACGTGTGTACGAGTCACACTTCTGTACATTAGAGATATAAACATCTGTCTTCCATATTGTGTCCTCAACAGTGACATAATGGCATTGAAATACCTAACTGCAGCAGCTATTTAGCAGCAAGAATTCAGCCTCTAAACTGAATTTATTTCTAATTTCTATTGCATTAACCCAGTAAATATATACAACCAAAACAGGGCAGATTAGAGTGTTATATTGTCAAACGGCTACATTGTGGATACTCCATTGGTGCCAATTTTGTTTATTGGATACGGAAACCAGATTTAAGTACATTCACAACTTTTTTAACCCTTTAGTTTTCCAAAACCAGTCAACTATCCAGTTACGTTCCTAATTCCACAAATTTCCTATTAGTTTTATTGTCATTACTGAATAATTCATAGTGATTACTGAGTAATATGCTTGAACACATACACTATTTCATACATTTTTCACGTTGCGGACTTTTGACATGTAGGGTATGTATTTATATTTTCATTACATGATTTTTTTTCACACGACTCACTTATTTTCATGTGATTGCATATTGTTCACATGATGTCAAACGTGTTTACTTGAGTTCACACGTGCAATTTCAGGGCATGATGTTAAAATGCACTTTCCACATATTACTCACATGATTACACATGAAATGTATGTGCTTTTTCCATAAGGGCAGTAATTTAACCACTGATAGTGAAAAGACTATTGTCTATTGTTTATGATGTAGGGACAGTGGATTTAGCTAAAATCTACACGGACGCCTCTTGAGATGTCAGCTCTCATGTTTTCTCTGGCATTAAAGTTTTAGAAACACAGATTAGCAGCGTTTTATTTTTCCACATGAATCAGAAGGAGAGTGTGTTTCGGTAATTCTGAAGGAGTCTTGTCGTGAGAGCTGTTTCCACAAACCACATTCTCCCTGAAGCCTGACAGGAATAGTGGTGGAAATCATGTCAGCTATTGTTGGCTGACGTGATACGGCTTTGAGCTGCTTTAAGACATTTTCCTACAACAAAGAGGAGAGTGCCCCCTTTTGTGAGAAAGTCACGTCTGAGACAGGAAACAGTGCCGAGCCTGAACCCGGTGACGCAGAGAAGAGAGACGACCGAGCACTGAGACTGACTCACAGGACAAAATGGAGCTCATGTTGTCACCCGTCATTTCCATGCCAACCATGCGGGTTCAACAGACATGAATCCAATTCACAGACATGCAATTGAGTGCAAATGTTTGTACACCTTTCCTTTAAAATGATGGAAACAAGAATGTGAGTTTGGGTTTACAGAAAAATCACATACGTTCAACATGTGATCATGTTTTCTACATTGTGATGTAATACATGACAAATGTGTGAATGTGCATTTCAACAGGTTATACTATAGGTGGGTGGCACGGTGGTGCAGTGAATAGCACTGTCGCCTCATAGCAAGCAGGCTGTGGGTTTGATCCTGCCGGTTGACTGGGGACTTTCTGTATGGAGTTTGCATGTTCTCCTCATGCCTGTGTGGGTTTCCTCTGAGTGCTCCGGTTTCCTCCCACAGTCCAACAACATGCTGATTAGGTCAAGTGGCTACTCTAAATTGCCTGTAGGTGTGAGTGTGAATGGCTGTCTGTCTCTCTGTGTTAGCCCCATGATAGATTGGTGGCCTGTCCAGAGTGTACCTGCCCAGTGTCAGCTGGGATTGAGTCCATCTCACTCGCAACCCGCAGTATAGAAAATAAATGAACGAATATTGTAGGTAACTGTGAACATGAACTCATGAAGTATCGTGCTATCTCATGTATCATAGGCTATATTTATCATGTAACATGATGCACAGATCCTACATGTGAAAATAATTTTTCTTTCTGTAATTTTTTTTTCTGTAAAGGAAACCAGGAATGAGAGCCACTTCTTCATTATCATACAACCCCAATTCCAAAAAAAGTTGGGACGCTGCATGAAACATAAATAGAAACAGAATGCAATGATTTGCAAATCCTTTTTGACCTATATTCAAAGGAATACAATAGAAATACAAGATATTTTATGTTCAAACTGATAAACCTTATTGTTTTTTGTAAATATACACTCATTCTGAATTCGGTGCCTGCAACACGTTCCAAAAAGGTTGGGACAGGGTCATGTTTACCACTGTGCTACATCACCTTTTCTTTTAACAACACTCAGTAAGCATTTGGGAAATGAGGACACTAATTGTTGAAGTTTTTAAAGTGAAATCCTTTCCCAGTCTTGCTTGATATATGACTTCAGTTGTTCAACAGTCTGGGGTCTCCGTTGTCGTGTTTTGTGCTTCATAATGTGCCACACATTTTCAATGAGAGGCAGGCAGGCCAGTTTAGCACCTGCACTCTTTTACTACGGTGCCATGCTGTTGTAACACAAGCAGAATGTGGCTTGGCATTGTCTTGCTCAAATAAGCAGGGACGTCTCTGAAAAAGGCGTCGTCTGGATGGCAGCATATGTTGCTCCAAAACCTGTATATACCTTTAATGGTCAAAAAAGTAAGATCAGATATTAATACTGAAACTAATGATATTTCTGATTCTGTTATTTCTCTTCCAGGCAACCACTGCTTTGTCAAACTGCCATCTCAGAGGCACTACAGGTCCGTCGCCTCCTGAACCACATGCCACTGGTGTAGCTTCCTTTTCTAGAGGCTATCTGGATACCTCTCCAGTTCATCATAACTTCAAACAGCAAACAGAATACAGAATACAGGGCAGGGTCAAAATAGAAGAAATCAAACATATCATGAAAACCAAGAGGAAAGACAAAGGCAGAGACAAGGCAAGGCAAGGCAAGACAAAGACTAGCAGCAATGTGGCGACCAGATGTTGGTGACGCGAAGTGAGCAGGTACCGAGTTAAACTAATCTCAAATTTGCTTGCAGCAATGTGACTGAGGTGACTAACAGTGAGAGCGAAGGATACCATTGACTTACAGATGATTCCAACACTGAGTTATAAATACCGTAAATATACAAGAGGGTTACCTAGGCAACCAGAGCCTGGAATGTCCACTAGTGACCAACTGTCAGCTACAAAGCGATGGCCGATGAGCAAATTGCTTTATATGTGGACAGCCCTTAAGGCTTCACAATGACTGAAAGGTCTATTTGCTTTTTATGGGGAACAAACAGGAAATGAGTGGATTAACCAAAGAAGTGGTTCTAAATACAGGGGAGGGCACCCCCTGGCAGTGTGGAGGGAAATGTCCAGGCTGGTTGTTACATATCGGTGTATTGTCTTTTGCTGCTGCTGCACCGTGTATTGCACGACTCAACTTACATTTATGGCATTTGGCGTCTGCCAATGTAAATGTAAATGACACATCACTCAAGGTATGAGGTAGACATGCATCAGGACTCTTCTCTGTCCTCACACCCAGGTGGTATAATGTCCCCTGACTATCCGAACAGCTGAGTCACTGCCTGTCTACACCTAGCACTTGTATTAGCATTGTTTATCTGTTTATCTAATACTTAAAAAATCATCCCAGATAAAGGCATCTGCTAAATGCTGTAAACGTAAATGTCTCTTTTAAATTCCACTCTCTGGTGGTGTCATTGGCTCTATATTACTTCTATTTCTGAATGATGGTTCACTTTTGATAATGATCTCCTAAAACACTAACTTTTTATATGCTTATCCAGCTCTGTGAACGATCAGTATTTTTGTTATGGTGCTGAGCTAGCTGTTTTTCCAATTCCGTAACTTAAACGCTCAAAGCAAACTGCTTGAGACTTTGAGCCTATTAAGCTTTAAAAAAAATTTCAAGTAAACGTTTCAATCACTTTAATGAGGCACTGCGTCCTCCATCGATCTGTTTGCACGGTAGATATGGGTCTAGTGTGAACGGGAGGCTGGACTGCATGTGAGCCATGACCAGGCTCTCAAAGCATTTCATTATGAAGGCCGTGAGAGGAATTGGATGATAGTATCCTCAGAACTCAGAGCCTGGGCCTCTTTGGAATCCGTTTGAGAGTTGTATGTCCTATATAGGGACAGCTAGCTCCAAAACTATTGGCACCCTTGGTAAAAACAGGTAAACATTATGAAAATATTGTCTTTCTGCTTAATTAGCTTAATCTTACACTGAAAATAATAGAAGCATATTCTTTCCTTCTATACTAAAAAAATTCTTATTTATGAATCTTATTTATGAATGAACTCTTATTCTATTCTTGTAAGAAGCAATCCACATCTTACTTATCTTCAAACTGGGGTATAACGTTTTCCATTTAGAGCACATCCTAGACACAAAACTGTTCATAGACATTCAGTTTCTTTAGTGTTTTATTAAATCTTGTATATCCTCATCACAGACTTCAGGAAATCAATCAAACAGGACAGAACACTCTGCCCTCTATATAAACAATGTAGAAATAGGGAGATTGTCCAGATTGAAATTTCTTGGAGTGTATGTGACTGAGGTCCTCTCCTGGTCACTTAACACGGCCCATACCGTGCAGAAGCCTGAACAACGCCTTTTTTTCACGAGGAAGCTGAAATGGACCAGCCTACCACACCACCTTCTGGTCAATTTCTACTGTAGAACTGTTGAAAGCATTCTGACCTACTGTACTGCACTGTTTCTGACCGGAATGGCCTAGTGTATCATCGGTATGAAGCTCATAACTAAGCACTATGGATACTTGCACTGAGTTAGAATTCTGTACCAATGGTTAGTTGCACTAGTCCATTATCTTGTACAGAAGTGTACTCTCTGTTATAGTGCACAACATATAAATACACTACTACAGAAATCAATGCTGAATTTACTATAATTTCACTACCTCATCCCTACACTTTGCAATATGTACATATCATAACATTATATACAGTATTTCCTCCACTAACACTGTATTTCAACACGTTGTATTGCAATTAAATCAAATTTCTTATCTGATAGTTTTCTTAGCATTGCAGCAATCATTTCTTCTTTCCTGCTAGATACCTTAAAGCTCCCAGGACCTACTACGTCTTCTTCTTGACTGACACATCAGTGTGGTAGACCAAAGGTAAGTCGTACTTAGAAAAAATGCAAAGAAAGTCTGACTATTATGCCTAGCAGTTTGTGAATGAGTAGACCATCCATCACTCACACACATTTAATGTGCAATAATGAGACTGGATTATGAACGCACTGTGTTTGGGCCAGCAATTGAGACAAGTGAAAAATTAAGGGGAAAAAATCAAAGTGGGCTTTTAAAAGGTCTCTTGTACTACTGGTGGTGTTAAATTCCATTAACACTATAGCAATATTCATATTGGGTTAGGTTTACATGGGGAGGTGGGGTAATATAGTTATTATTGGGGTGTCTCTGGGAATTTAGAGAGACTTAAAATGAGAATCATTAAAATCAGAATTTATTGTCCCATATGGAAAATTTGTCTTGCATGCTAGCATGGTTCCTATGAAACCATTTAGAACAAACATTCATCCATTTTCTATACAACTTATTCATTGCGGGTGAGCTGGAACCAGTCCCAGCTGATATTGGGTGAGAAGAGGGGTACCCTGGACAGGTCACCAATCTATCACGAGGCTAATAGAGAGAGACAGACAGCCATTCCCAATCACATTCACACCTATGGGCAATTTAGAGTAACCAGTTGACCTAATCCACATGTCTTTGGACTGTGGGAGGAAACTGGAGCACTTGTTTTTTTATTTATTTATTTATTTATTTATTTTTTAAACACAAGATAACCAGATAAAAGACAAAATAAAATAAGAAAATTCCCATATGTTACAATAAATTTGATTATGATTCACAGTTAAATTTGGCAAAAGAAAACAACATAAGTTGGCACAGTAATCTTTTTTGTAGATAAACTGTTAAATGGAGGCACTTTTAAATCTTTCCCAGCAAGAAACCATAGGGGGTGAAAACTTTTGCACTCAACAGTACTACCACGTTATCGTCTGGTGTGTGTTCGGATTCGGCTCGTTGACTCGACTGCGCATGCGCAATGAGTGAATGAGGCAGGCAGGCGCGCGCGCGCCAAACTTGTCCTATGTGCTGATGTTCGGCAGGTAAATTTCTTGTGTTTTCACTTCTTAAAAATCGCTGTACGTTTTTGCTTTTTCATTCAAATGGTCTCTTAAGGTGTTTGATGAGTTAAGCGCGTATTTATAATTACTTTAAACTTATTAAAATAAGCAGCTGTTAGCACCTCAGCATAGCCGGAACAGGCGAGCAGGTGAGGTCGGTGAGCTCGCGACAATTTCCTGTCAGACGATTAATTAGTTCATTATTTAATTAATTTTCTGTTTTTTTGTTTTTTTTTTGGTGTTAAAGTAGCCCATACAATGTTTGTATGCGACCATTTTCTTTGAAATGAACCTGAAACACTTCCACACACAGTATATTTCAGTTATTATGTAGCTCCTAAAGTTTATTTGTTACCTTACAGTAAAAAAAGTAGGTAGCCTACATTAAACTGTACCTTCCCTTACCATCCCTCACTGTCATCTTTTGTACTTTTAGAACTTTCCTTTTACTAGAAAGGTGCCTGTAATGTACATTTAAAACTTTCTAAAACCTAATTATGTAAGTTAAAGGAAAACCTCACCTTGAAACACATGAATTATGTTTATATTTGCTAATTTGTCACTAGATAGGGGAAAGGGGGGAATTAGGCAGGCCCCACACTTTTTTTTCTTTTTTTTTTTTTAAAAACACTCACCGGCCACTTTAACAGGAACTCGTTCTTGATTGTAAGACTCCTGTTCTTGGCTGCAGGAGTGGAACCCAATGTGGTC
>JAOTRR010000001.1:32970353-32987313 GCA_028570945.1 Gogo arcuatus
TGCCAGAATGTGCAATAAAAGTTCACAGAATGAAGGTGCATGACATGACTATTGAGATGTGCAAAATAGCAGTCCTGAGAGGAAGTGCATTTAACGATAATGCAAGTTTTGCAGTAGTGTAGTAATGCATGGGCTCACTTGGTATAACATATTTTAATAATCTGACCCATGTCCAGTGTTGGCTTGTCAATGTCCTGTCCATGAACGAAATGAAAATACTACAGTGAAACACTTCCTAGAAGAAATATGGGCCTGTTTTACCAACATGTAAAAGGAATTGATTCATTCATGAACCACAGTACCTCAACTATTTCAATGCAAGTTTAAAGAAACCCCCAATATTTACCAATCCCAATCTTGAGAGGATATGTTGATGGTACATAGTGAGGCTGAACCATGAAGGGTATCTGTTATACAGCACTTTTGTGACTGTCCTCTGCAATATCAATTGAGCTATTGGAAGTATAACCAATTTTTTGACACAGATAATTAAAATATTTTATAGTTTTTAGCAGCTTGATGAGCTTTGTGCTGCATGTGCAAGTCCTAGTTACTTCCCTGGTTATTTCTGTATAATGTGCTATGTTCATTGCATAGCAAGCTAATGTCGGCTCATTGCAAACACTGAAATTTCATGTTGGAAGATTTTGGATGGGTACAACTCTTTCCTCCGCCCAACCACATCCAATTGCATTTTGGCTCATAGGCAGTAGCTTGGTATAGTTTCGATTCCCTCTTTATGTCCTGTGTTTGTCTTTGTTTTTTGTAGATATGGTCTTGACCCTGATGCTGCCCATGGCTGCAGTCTGGATCCTGGCACTCTTTCTCCTCATCCTGATCTACATTGCCAAGGCAGGGAACAAACGCATGGCCTCTGACTCTCCATCATAATACACTTTCACCAAAATGTTTTATTTTATTTATTTTTATGTTCAAAATGTGCTTACACCAGCTTGATGAATTGTAAATTTATCAAACTAAAGATGGTGGTGATGACCGTTTCCTTGTCTTCCTTGCTCCTGTTTTGTTAGTGTACCTTATCTCTTGACTGTAAAATAGCAAAACTGAAGCTTGCAATTTCTTCAGCACAACCATTTGAATACATGATCGTCTCTGATTGACGATGATGGTCAAACCGGACGTCTCTGTGAGTGGGCATTTAGCCCCATTGTCCAATTATGTTCTTCTGATGAGCTTGACTACTTAGTCTGCCAAAAATTAAGATCTGATTTTTTTATTTCTGTATTGAATAAATACATGCTGTAGTTTGATTTGTTAGACAAAGGCACAGAAGTGTCAACACTTTAGCCCTGTTAAGAAATGGATTATGTTCTAAGGTGATGTAATAGAGATGCTGTGGTGCACAAAAGATCAAATCTCAATGATGCCCCAGCCATTTGAAGCCAGGAGTCAAGCAAGCAAAAGTTGGCTGTGTTTTCTGGGTGGGAGGGGCATGTTCGCTCATCCCTGTCAATCTCAGTGACACTAGCCAATTGTGGGTTTCTGAGTTCATGTATGCAGTAGAGGACAGAGGGCACTTACTTAGTGTGTTATGCTGCCATGTGACTCAGCAGTCCAAAAAAGTGTGGTTGATTTGGTTTCATGTGTCTTGGTTGAAACCATCTGAAACTATTAGAGCTGAAACTATTTAAGCTCTCTGATGTAATAAAGAGAATTTGAGAATGTGATGTGCTGGACCTTGGTATGGGGAGAAGGGAGTGGGCCCAATGGGTGGGCATACCAAATGAGTGGGTGTACCTGACTTTGACACTCATCTTTAGCTGGGAATATGGCTCCAAATTTAACAAAATGGCACAGTAATTTTGGCTTCAGTTTTATAGAACAGAAGGCAATCAAGCCATGCTCTGTTTTTGGTTTTTTAAGTCTTGTGCACGCAGGATAAAAAATATGTGAAAGATATTCCACGGTTGCGAGAAGATATGAAGTTTATCTTTGAGGGTGAATATATTCACTAGTGAGCGAAGCAAATGAGTGAAATATTTTTCAACACAAGAAGATAAACTTCATATCTTCGTGCCACCGTGTAATATTCTTTTTATTGTATAAAAAAAAAATACGCAAGTTAAAAGAATTTTAATTTTGAACCGGTTTGCCATTTTGAAAACGCACGCCCCGTCAACGGGTAAACATTGGGAGTGACATCATCGGAGTGAAACACAGAAAAATGTTGCTTGTATCCGGGATGTATTTCGTATTAAAAATGAGTTTTCAACACGAGAAGATAAACTTCATATCGTAAAGCTGACGTGTGGTTTTCATTCACAAACAAAAAGTATGCAAATTTATCAAAACAATTCATTGATATCCTCACGAGTGACATATTGAAAAATGTTACTCAATGTCCCGGATGTAGTTTGTATGAAAAATACGAGTGGTGTATTTCCCAGTAAAACCCTGGTGTCTTTTATTTATTTATATATATATATATATATATAAAAAAATAAAATCTCCTCGGACTCCATACCGTCCGACTAGGGCTTATGAAGAGTTTTCCCAGGCCCCCACACAAATATGTCCTTTGAATTGATTGATGGATTTGGAGAAGGTGCATTTGGGCGGGTTTAGGGTTGAATCTGGCAACCCTGATTCAGTTACACATGCAACATGAAACTTTTCCCTGCAAAACTCTACCGGTGTTTAACAGCACAGGACACGGCGGCAGTCACAAAGTAGCGCTTTTTCTAGAGTTTTCCGAAATGAAAGTCGGGTTAGTAGTAGCATAAATGCAGTATGATAAAGATTGTGGGAGTGAAAAGCGTGTGTTTTGCAGCCGAGAGGAAACTGGAATTGTGTATGGAATAAAAAAGGGAATACAAAGGGAAAAGGCCACAGATATCCGTACTGGATTACATCTGAGATGGAAATGTGAAGTTTGAGAGCTCAAAGCGGGACGCAGGGACACCAACAAGCCATCCAATACACTGCAAACTTCTTCTTCTTCTTCTTGCTTTGGACGCTTTGCGTCCAGTGCGCACTTTGGTGAAGAAAAACATCCCCCTGGGATCTGAACCTATGCACAGAGATGATCTGTAAACCTTTTTTTCTCACACGTGCAGTTGTTTTTTCTGTCCTTGTGTCGGTGCTGGAAGCGGTCGGAGTTTCGGCGCAAGAGGAAGAGTTCAACGCTGAGGTAGAGCAATAAAACTATTTCTCATTATTATTATTATAAATAGAAATGTGCTTCACAACATTGTGGGATTGATCCAGATGGAGGGGCACCTAAACCAGTCGGATGTCTATCTGGTGGTGCATGATGTAGCCTGATATCTGATTAATCAGATTATGACCCCATGTAAA
The DNA here is from genome assembly GCA_028570945.1 of Gogo arcuatus. Taxonomy (NCBI): domain Eukaryota; kingdom Metazoa; phylum Chordata; class Actinopteri; order Siluriformes; family Anchariidae; genus Gogo; species Gogo arcuatus. The sequence goes on from JAOTRR010000001.1 coordinate 32,973,672, forward strand.
CACTGCTAAAATGTCTTAAATCCGAATAAGGCCATCTGGGTTTTAGTTATTCAGTGTTTATTCACTGTTAATCATCACAGTACAGGCTAAGACTTTTGTGTTTACATGGACACTAATAAAACTATCTGCTTAATCAGATTAAGACTCATGTAACATTCCTACAGTGTCATTGCTTAAATCAGATTAGAGCCATTCGAATCTAGATTTGAGCTATTCCTGTATGTACACTGTTAATCACCAAAATAGAACTCTGTATTGTATTTAGAGGAACACTAATAAAACAATCAATATCTGATTAATCAGATTAAGCCCCCATGTAAACATTGCTATGATGTTTTAAACAGGATTATTGTCATTAGAAGTCTAGTTATTCCATTTGTTTGTTTATTTGATGTTTTTTATTTGTACATGTAAATGCCAGCTATTTGATTTAGAGTACTGATACAGTTACATCAAAACTAGAAAAAAAAGTATTAAATGAAAATAATAACTTTTGCAGTCCTGTATTAGATATTGTAGTATGCCAATCTACAACAGTGTCACATTAAGTGTTGGATATACTGGAGGTGATGCACTCTCTCCAGTCTCTGTGCAGCTGAATTAACTTCACCACAGCTGTTTTCCGAGAAATAACTCTTTAGAGACAAATACTGTAGTTGTGCTATGGATTCGTACTTTTCAACTTTAAAGCCAGTGCGTAACCCAATTTTTCCGACTTAAAACAGGCAAGAGTTGGTGTTAAACTTGACCGTATATCAGTCGGATCTTCCCTGCACAGCTTTCTCTTCTCTGTGTGCTCCCGTGGGTTGACTGCGAGTCATCAGAAAATTTCCAGCCCCGCTGTGTAGATCGTGTTGTGATTTCTGGGGTTTAAAAGGTTCACTCGGTGCAAACCCAGAGAGGCACTCGGCATTCTGTCTCCATCTGCGTTCACTCATGGGTCTGCCACTTTTCTACACACCCTGAAGCGAGTGAAAAAGCTGGAAATGCTGTTTTAGATTTTTTTTCCAACTTTCTGATCCAGATCTTCGTAGCTAAAGGAACAGTTTGGTGAAAAATCAACTTGACATGATTTTCCACTTACCCTAAATACAGTCAGTAACCCAAATAGCCAAGACGTTCGTTTCTTTAGTTTGCACTGGAGCTTTGATATAATAAATGTGTATTTCACCCCAAGTCTTGTCTGTAAATATCTGCTTCAGACCACATCTAGTTCTTCAGTGAGAACATACAGATTTGTTGTGTATCGTTCACATACTCACCTGCATACCTTTTGTACATCAGATTTAAAGACTTAAAGCTCTCTCAACAGGTAGGTCCAAGTCAAACCATATCTGCACTGGAACACTTCCTTTGACCACTTCCTCTGATTTGGCACAATGAAGTAAACAGTAAAGATAATGGAAGTTGAACAGGCTATGGTAATGAAACGTAGATGGTATATCAGCCAGGTAAACTAATCTATCGTCTTCCTCATGAGAAAATACGACCACGAGAAGCACCACTGCATTGCGTTTGGTATTGTCCCACCTCAAAAAAATTTGAAGGCAGACCTGTAGCCAAAATGGTAGAAGTGTCATCTTTTTCTTTTACGATGCCATTTGGAGGAAGTGTTTAAAGATTTGGGCTTGTATTATTGAAAAAGTTTTAGGTACAATAAAAAATACATTAGACATCAAACTACATATGCAATAATGGGAAGATTTGATTTCTCACCAGATTAGCTCTTTAATACTTGGTTCACTAATTAACACGCTGGTGGATTTGCACAATAGAGAGCAAGAGACTCATCAGTCCAAGATCATGATTGCGTAATACACTCAAGAAGTTATTAATAATCTTTCTCTTCTTTTTTTTTTTCTCCGTCATCTCCATGCTGCTGCTGAAGACATGGCTGAGGACCTATGGCTACCTTTCCCAGGCCAGCAGGCAGATGTCCACCATGCAGTCGGCGCAGATTCTGTCCACTGCCATAAAGGACATGCAGCGCTTCTATGGCCTGGAGGTCACCGGCCAAGTGGACGCCGCCACTCTGAAGTATGACCTTATTTTAAAGTTTATTGTACAGGTTTATTATATGGAGCCTTGAAAGTAGAGGTGTGCCTAGGACTAATGTTTTTTTTTCCTAATTCCACTCCTACCTGACCACGAAGGAATTCTGATCAATCCTCATTTTCAATATAAATTGACTTATGCATATTTGTTTACATTTAATAAAAGTATAATTGAATTCACATTACAGGTTTTTTTTAATGCAGCACTACTGTTTGATAATGAGTACATGGTTAAAGTAAAGGTGAGTTTGTTAGCAAACTTATACAACATTTATCAAAGTATATATATCATAAGAAATGTATCATAATATGATATTTCTGTCAAATTGCCCATCCCATGTGAATCACAATTTCTCGAAAGCATCTTTAAATTTAGTTATTAGAACTGAAGGCAGGAGAATTAAGCACGAGTTGTTCTGATTTGAGGGTTGACCATGAAATGAATCCAGTATGTGATGACACGTCACATTTTGAGATCTCTGCTTCTACTTCAAATATAATTTAAGCAAAGAAATCGAGACGGTGACGCTTGCTGTGATGCTGTGTTGACAAAATATCTGACTTTTGTGCCAATGGAAATTATATTCTATGTATTTTCTTGTTTAAACAAATCTAGACTGCAGTCTTTAATTGTATTTTAAGTTTCCCCCCAAAGAGAGAACTCTGGTTCCATGTTTATTGTGGGTTGCTGTTATGGTGTTATGACGGTAAACGAGTATCTTGAACACTTGTGTGTTCAGAGCTATGAGGCGTCCGCGGTGTGGTCTTCCTGATCGCTTCGAGGTGCCCAGTGAAGGAAGCGTCAGGCAGAAACGCTTCGCTCTGACAGGTCACCGGTGGGACAAAGACAAGCTGACTTACAGGTGAGTGAGACGAGGATGTAAAACAACTGTAACTTGATTTGATCCATTTAAGAATTTTTATGTCACATTTTAGGTTTTAATCTGTGTTAAATGTGTGAAGTTTTTGTTGTTTTTGTTTTTAATAACATTCATCTAGTGACAGTTTTGTATAATGAAATTAACACTTCACTTAAAGGAGCAGTTAAAAGAGTCACTTAAGAGTCCTCTGCTGGCTTCAAGGAGAACTGCTATTACATTAAACTGTTCTTTCCGTCCCCTCAAACCGACTCCACCCCTCTGTTGATACTACACGAGACTGATGCTGCATTCGATTTACCCCGGAAGTGGGAAGTTGGAACTCAGAATTATGTAATTTTCAACCTCCATATGTTCTGGCTACAAAATGGGGGGAAAACCTTTGGAAAAAAGCAAATACTAGTGTATATACAGCATAACTGGAGATCTTCCTGACTTTCTGAGGAGGAATTTCTAGTCAGAGTTTGGACATTTCAACTTATGAGTTTTATTCGAATGCACCATTTTTTAAAGGTCAGCCCTGAGCAAGTCTTAAGAGCTAGGGGCGGAGCTAATTTCCAGGCTGGAGAAATGTAAACAGAAGCCTAAAAAAAAACCCTAATTAGATTTGGAAAACTTGCTTGGCAGTATTGGAAGTAATATTTCTAAGATTATCTTTAAAAATCTAAATTTGAATTGAATTTAAATGTAAATGTAAATGTATTACAGGTCTAGAACCATTTTTTAAAAGAACGTTTCCCCAGTTTTCTTCCTAATTTAGATTTGGCCAGTTCCCACCCATGAGACGGGTCTCCCCTATTACACAACAGCTACGAACCAGGGAGGGCGAAGGTCATGATTGGCTAGCGTCACTGTAATTGACAGGGGTGAGAGAGTATGCCACCCCTCCTGGCTCTGCCGTCATCGGGATTCGAACTAGCGTGAATGCTTTTCTGTTGCACCACTCGGGAGCCCAGAACCATTTTTAGATGTTAGAAAATGCACCTCTAAAAATAACATCATTGCTACTTGTTAGGGTTATTTAGTTACGTTCTATAAATGATGAAATGCGGATTTGTTTAACTAGCTTATATTTATAGCTAGCCAGTCTATTTTGAATGAATCATTCCTTTCATTTAGACATCAGATACAGCTATGGAAAAAATTAAGAGAACACTTGTAATGGTGACCACTATTCAAAGTGGTCTCATAATGTTTTTCCATAGCTGTATGTTCCACTCAGAGAGGTGACATTTTATTACCTATTTTTTCCCAGCATTCAGAACCACCCACCCAGCATCAGTCAGCAGCACTCACACGAGGCCATCCGCAAGGCCTTTAGAGTTTGGGAGAAAGTGACTCCTCTACGCTTCAAGCAGATTCCTTACCATGACATCAAAAACGGCAGTGAGGGGCCGGATATTATTCTGCTGTTTGCCTCTGGATATCATGGAGACACGTCCCTCTTTGATGGTGAAGGAGGCTCCCTGGCTCATGCATTCTTCCCCGGGCCAGGCATAGGAGGAGACACCCACTTTGACATGGATGAACCATGGACACTCAACCAGCGGGAAGGAACAGGTGCCACTGAATCGATTTCTCAGAAGCTAGTTTTCCAAGCAATACGAATCCTTTAATGCTGTTTAACATCCTTAAACTATATTTCCTCAATAAGGCTTTGTTTGAATGAGAAGTACTCATTGCTCCTCATCTGGCCCGTGTCTCCAGGCATTGACCTGTTCCTGGTTGCAGTTCATGAGCTGGGTCATGCGCTGGGTCTAGAACACTCCAATGATGCCTCAGCCATCATGGCTCCGTTCTACCAGTGGATGGACACAGAGAGCTTCTCTCTAGGCGAGGACGATGTCCGTGGCATTCAGCAGGTCTACGGTGAGCACTCAAAACACATTGTTGTATACATTTCAGGTGCGTTAGTGCAGGATGGCGATGTAGGATGGAGAATGAAATTCTGGGCCAATCCTGAACCTAAAACGGTTTCTTTGACAACATCGTCTATATTTTATGGTCCTCCACTCGACTCGACTCATTCTTGGTTTTGTTTTGGTTTCGATGGGAGATGACGGAAAACAGTGAGCACTTCCTGAAGTATCATTATACTGTACTTTATATCTCTTTTCCAACAGGAAATGGCAGAATCTCTAACATTTCAATTTGAATGGGATGTATATTAGCTAGGCTTTATCTACATGGTCTTTTATATTAGGTAAACAATGTCATAATCTTTCCGTAAAAATGATATGATGAATTTGGATGGGACTAAAATCCCAGAGATACTCCAGTAATAAGTACATTACCCCACCTCGCTAATGAAAAATGTATGCAGTCTGAAAACAGCTAAAATACTCTATAATTGGCTGAATAGTTGTGATACATAATCGTGACTTTAATACTCGGGAAAATAATTTGTTTTTAGACTTTATTAGACATTCCTTGCATGAGATGTGTCCTTGCTCTTTATTTATTCATTACTCCTACAATGTTACATTAGCAAACTGAAAGTGGCACAGTCACATGACTGAGTTAAACCCTGATATCCGTCAGTTATTGTGAATCAATGTGGGTCTGTTTTCTCCATTGTGGCTCATCTGGATGCCTCATCTGGAGCCTGTGAGAGCCGGGCTTTTTGCCACAGCTGCTGCTAGGTGGAAAAAAACATGACGCCGCTTAGTTTCTCTGAATAAAGGGGAGAAATTGTAGCTAAATATTTCATGTGTGTTAACAGGACCCCCTGTGATGGCACCCACTGAGCCTTTGAGTACCACTACAACCCCATCATACACGACCACAATCGAACCAGAACCCATATCCACCACTACAGAGCCTTTAAGGGCCACCAGACGTCCAGAGGGACCAACCAGACGTCCAAAGAGACCAACCAGACCTCCTGAGAGAGCCACTAGACCTCCTGAGAGAGCCACGAGACTTCCTGAGAGTGCCACTGAGCCATGGGTTCCTCCAGCTGACCCCGGACCCACTCGCCGCTCAGACCAGGATGCCCCTGATATCTGCGACGGAGACTTTAACACGATTGCGGTGCTCAGGGGGGAGATGTTTGTCTTCAAGGTAAAGGTCTTTGCACACCAAAAGGGATGTGTTTTATTTGTTTAATGGATAATGAAAAACAGTGTGCAAGGAAGTTCATCATCAAAATAAACCCCACAGCCTTTTTTTTTTGCAATTAATAATAATGCTTTTACATCACAGATCCATGAAAATGTTTTTAAGTTGTATCAATTAGTAGAAATTTGCCATCATTTCACACAATTTTGGAGCACAGTAAAACAAATGTGGTGAATTCCATCAATTCATTCAAGGTTTGGTTGCTGCTGGAAATATTGGCTCCCCACAAGAGATGAGTGCACAAACTGCAAACCTTTTTTCTTTTACTTTTTTCTTCAACTTTTTTTTTTTTTTTTACCGTAAAGATGTCTTTCTAACTGGTCTGTCAGATTTTAATGCAGAAATCAAACTCGGTCTCAGAACAGCGATTTTGGACTCATAGTTGGACTTGTTTACTTTAGAATTTGGCTCAGTATGAATTTTTCATGCAGCTTGTGTGCAGTGTACTGCACTGAGAAGCTCTTCAGCTTTGATAAACATGACAAAGCTTGTACTTGTGAACACTCGATAAACATCACAAAACTGGCCATGTAATTTTGATTCCATTAGGTCATATCCCATGTGATGTTTATACTTAAAAAAAAAAAAAACACTTTGTTGTTGCATAATGTTTGAAGCTGATTTCCCGTATACCCTGGAACAAAGTGGTTCATTCTCAGAATAGTTATTGCTTTTCAGAACTACAGATAGATTTCCTCTAAGTCATGTGCTTTTTGGTGTGCAGAGGCTTTCAACTGGACTGTAATCTTCGTTTTCTCTCTCTCTCTCTCTCTCTCTCTCTGTCTCTCTCTCTCTGTCTCTCTCTCTCTGTCTCTGTCTCTGTCTCTCTCTCAGGGTCAGTGGTTCTGGAGGGTCAGGCGGAACCGAGTTCTCGATAATTACCCCATGCCTGTTTCTTTCTTTTGGGTCGGCCTGCCTGAAGACATAGACGCTGCATACGAACGCCATGATGGAAAATTTGTGTTCTTCAAAGGTCAGCAATATAGATGAAAAGAAAAAGTTTACACTTACACCCTACTCAAGATGTGCCAAGACTTGGGGCCGGAATATACTTGACGCTCAGAATGCTTCCGCGCACGCGTCATGGCTGCCACGCGTCCCCAGCGCTCTTTTGACGCGTCCTCTGAGCATGTCGTCAGAAATTAACGCAACGCGTGCATGAGTTGCAGTACCAGCAAAAATTGAGGTGGCAGTGTGTTCACGTTTTGGTACGTGATGTCAGCATCGTTTTCTAGTCTGAAGTTATCAACATGGCTGAATGCTTCAAGGAAGAGCTGATAGAGCAGGTTAGAAATGATCATCTTTACGATGTGACAACCCCTCTCCGTAGTGAAAAACATCCCTGTCAGAACAGCTGGCGTCAATTTTTATCTTCAGCATCTTTCTTCGCTCAACTCACAACACAGCGAAACCGGACATGGTTTTCTCACCGTGATGATTTCTCGCACTGCCACCTGTTGGATTTACATAAAGTACGCGCGCAAGTATAGTCAGTACACTGCTTGCATAGCAGCAGTGTCTGCAAGCGTACGAGTCGCGTAGCGTCAAGTATATTCCGGCCCTTACAGTTTAGTTGTAACATTTACACTCTACACACCCCTGTTGAAATGGTAGGTGTATGTGATGTAAAAAAAATGAAACCAAAATAAATCATATTGGATCTTTTCCACCTTTATTGTCATATAGCGACAACCAAAATTCAAATAGACAAAACAAATAGAAATGTTTTAGAGGGAAAAAAAAGAAATTGAAAATGCTTACAGTAACCTGGTTGCATAAGTGTGCACACCCTTTTATAATGGGGCACATGACTGTACTCAGAATTAACCAATCACATTCAAGCTAATGTTCAAAGGTAATTATCATACACCTGTCATCAGTGAAGTGTTTCTGCTTAACTCCAAATAAAGCTCAGCTGTTTCTGTAGACTTTTCTTGACGTCTTCTTGGTTTCATCCAACTGATGAAGCCATGGTCTGCAAATAACGTGGACATTGTCATATGGGGGTGCAAAAGATTTTCCAAAACATTAGATGTACCATGGTACTCCGTGAAGGCCGTCATCACCAAGTGGAGAAAACGGAGCACCACAGTGACATCACCAAGAACAGGACGTCCTTCCAAAATTGACAAAAGGACACGAACAAAACGTATCAGGAAGGCTGCTGAGACTGATAGTACCGGTCAGTCTCTGCATGTGACTCCAATCTCTTGCATTCTTCACATGTCTGGGCTATGGAGTAGGGTGGCTGGACAGAAGCGCCCTCACACAAAAAAAAATGCATCCAAGCCTGTCTAAATCAAACCAAACCAAACCATGTGGCAAAATGTGTTATGGTCTGCTGAAACCAAGGTAGAACTTTTTGGTTATAATTCTAAAAGATATTTTTGGTGCAAAAACAAAACAACATATTGTCACCCAAAGAACACTATACCCACAGAGAAGCATGGTGGTGGCAGCATCAAGCCATGGGGCTGCTTCTCTTCAGCTGGGACTGGGGCTCTATTCAAGATAGACGAAATCACAGATAGCTCCAAATGCCAATCTATTTTGGCACAAAGACTGCAGGCTTCTGTTAGACATCTGAAGATGAAGGCAAATTTTGACCTTTGAGCACGATAACGACCCAAATCACAAATCCAAATCAACAAAGGAACAGCTTCAGATGATGATGATCAATGTTTTGGAATGGCCCATTCAGAGCCCAGATCGAAAACCTGTGGAATGACTTCAAGAGAGCTGTGCACAGGAGATCCTCCGGGATCTAATATTGCCAAATCACAATGTTTTAAGTTGGTAAACTCTTACTACTGTATTACAAGCAAATGGTGCTTTAACAGAGTATTAGTTAAGGGGCATGCACACTTATGCAACCAGGTTATTGTAAGTTCTTACTTTTTCACTTCACGCTTTATCTAGTTGAACACTGACTTTGTTAATTCACAAGCCAATAGAAAACAACAAGCTGGGACTGTGGTGTCTGGTTATTAAAAAATGTATTAGCGTCTAGCATCATACTGGATTTTTGCTTTGTTGTTTTCTTACTTGTCTTAGATGTGAAAAGAACCCTGTCATGTCTTCCACTAACATATGCTAGTGTTGTTGTAGTAAAATTCTGTTTTATCTCTCTGCCTGTGAGGATTTTCTTGTTACCAATCCTGGCACTTCTGTCTAATGTGTTTTATCAGAGGTATCAATCATTTCCTACAAGCACACAGCATTAAATATTTCACAGCTATCCAGATTTCTTCAATATATCTGCTCTCTGTGCTCCAACACACTCTTTAGGCCAAACTACGTCAGTAGTAAAGCACTCAGTGTGAGGGGGGGTTGAAGGAGAAGGGAGGGGGTTTTGGTAGAAACATCGAGCCTGTGTGTGTTGCATCAGCCTCCACATGCTCGCACTGAGCAGACTGTAGAGAGCGAGCAGGAGCCGAGCTCTGTTGCTCTAGTGTCAGCTGCTGAACAGAACACGCTAAACTTCATTAGCGCTTCAGTAGCCATCGCTCATTTGTAAGAGAGCTTTGTGTGAAGCGTGCAATGACTTGAGAGGGAAAGTGGCCTTTCATGGAACATAATACTGCCTCTGTCCTGTCAGATTGGCAGAGTAAAAAAGATCAGGACCATTTCTACCCTCTTTGCTTTTCTTTTTCTTTCTTTTTTTTTTTCTTGCTTCTTTAGACAAGGTTGCCATGTTGGCAACAAAAACCTATCGACAATTCATAAACAAGTCAAATTCCAAAACTCAATCTGAGACCCACCCAAACTTTGTATTAAACGCCAGACCAAGACTACTATCTCTTCTACACCCTCACCAGTTAATTCGCTACATTTTAATCATAAACACGGCCCATGTATGTACTGTGTGTATAGGATTATCACATAAGAGACCAAGCATTTAATCTTTGCATAACAAAATCTCCCGCTTACATGTTTGGCTTGGAACCATTGATAAACTGAGTGCAAAAAATCCAATCCCTAACCCATTTGTTGACCTGGCAACCCTTCCTCAATCCATGTTCTGTCCTTTGGTTCTAACATTTTGTCTAAACAGAACAATCAGAAACAAAATGGAGGCATTGATATAAATATTATAACAAAACACACTGATACTCTTTAAGAAATTTCTTTTTTTCTTTTTAATATTTTTTTAAAAGAAAACAATTAAAATGTGCCCCATGTCTATTCAGACTCACCCAAAAACTATGCAAATATCCGTTAATGTGGGAATAATAATAATAATAATAATAATAATAATAAGTGGTAGTCGTAGTAGTAATAGTAGTAGAAGTTCTATTTGATTGGGGTTTCTAGCTACTGTTAACTTTCTATTTGTTATCTTAATAGCTACATAGAAACTGTACTTATTTGGGATGAACAGATACATTACACTTCAATTATTATTATTATTAGTAGTAGTAGTAGTAGTAGTAATAGTAGTAATAGTAACTACGAAGATATTTCAAATTTGTGAATCGAATAAGAAACTTTTTTTTTTTTTTTTTTTTTTTTGGGTTTTGGCCAATCCACCAGCCAGATCTCTCCTATCATAAGATAGCTACCGATTAGGGAAGATGAAGGCGAACATGTGTTTCCCCTGAGACACATGAAGCCAACCGCCTAGATCTTGTTGAACTGCTGTTCATGTTGCGTCACAGGGAAGTGTAATGCACTCAGAGGAAAGTGCTGTCTGCCATCTTTCCACATACACAAGCTCACGGAAGCCCACAATTCTCTAGCATCACCATGACTGACAGGGGAGAGAGCGTATGCCATGGTCCCCGCATTGTCGGTATTTGAACTCGTGGTCACCGGACAATAGGGCAAACGGTTTTCTGTTGCCCCTTTTGCACCTCAAAGGCAAATATTACAGCTCATCCGTATAAAGCAGCGTTGTATGCATTTTTGTCCAGTAATCAGTTCCAATCTGGGAAAGTTTTTCCATCACTGAAATTTAGCTTTGCTTCTTTCCTCCTGTAGGCAGTAAATACTGGTTGTTCAGGGAAGCCGACGTGTTGCCTGGATATCCTCAGGAACTGATGCACTACGGGCACGGGATGCCAGATCGAGTGGACACAGCTGTGTGGTGGGAGCCATCTGGCTACACCTATTTCTTCAGAGGAGACAGGTAATGCAAATCAAGTTCACTTTTTATTGTCACTCGCTCAAGTTCACTTATATGTTTCTGTTGTCTTATACCACAGACATACAAAGCTCTGTACACAGCACTACAGTGACAAGGGAAGAATAAGAGCAATGTACAAATTGAAAGAATGACAGAATGAAATAAAAAAAATTAAGTGTTCCAAGGGTGTCGGGAAGAGAAAGATATTTAAATTCTTTTTATCCCTGTATTCTCTGTAACTATGTAGATGTTATTTCATTTTTTTAAAAGTGCATCAATACGAAACTGTTGCCATTATTCAAGTTGTGTGAAATAGACAGATTTTTTTTTAGGTTTTATTTTATTTCTGTTTTATTTTTCTTTTTTAATGGTGTAGGAGTGGCATGGATACTTTGATCTTTCTGTTGTTGATGCATTTTATATAATGTTAATATGAGACACAATGAGTGCCTTTGGTGGATATTGAACTTCCTCATGAACATACATCAAGTTCAGGGTGCAGAGAAAGTGAGTGTGTATCTGGAGTGTGCATAAAGGAAACACAGCTGGACACATATGCTTGAGTTTTATGAGTGTAGGACGTGTCTCATGCAGTGCATGTGCATTGAAATGACTGTTAAAATGAAAGTGTTTCTGTGTGTGTCTAAAAAATGTGTGACTTCTGATAGAAGGTTGTGAGTTCAAATCCCAGCACTGCCAAGCTGCCACTGGTTGGCCCTTGAGTAAAGCCCTTATCCCTCAGCTGCTCCGTTGTATAAATGAGATAAATGTCACTCTGGATGAAGGTGTCTCCCAAAGGCCATAACTGCTTTGGAACTGTGAATAGGCCTAAACAGTGCATACTATATGTTTTCTTGGTGTTTTCACAATTTTCACAGTGTGCAGGTTTCATTTTAGCGTAAAATCCCTCTGCTTTCCTCCCGTCTGTAGATACTGGCGTTTCAGTGAGGAGTCTCGGGCTGTGGATAAAGATTACCCACGACCCATCAGCGTATGGGGCTCCATCCCTGCCTCTCCTAAAGGGGCCTTCCTGAGTGATGATGGAGGTGAGTTTAGGTGGTTAAAAAACGTGGCCATCACAAATGTGCTTGTTATAAAGCAATCTAGACCTCGGAGAAGGAAAAATTGACTTCACCGCTAGGAAAGTAGGGCAACAATTCCCTAAAGCTCCATCTCTGCTCCTGCCTTCTTGCGTCATTGCACACAGGCATCAGCAGCCTCTTTAAAGCAACAGATGTATAGGAGTGAAACTACATTTTGGTTTATGTTTCAGGTATATTCATTCATTTAACAGATGTTTTTTTTATCAAAAGCGTCTTAGTAAGGCAGAATCCAATCCAAGTTGTGTAAATGAGAATTTTTTTTTTTTGCCAAAACAAAAAAAACATTTTTTTCTTTTTGCCCTTTAACTGCTGAGCTGCCATTGTGAACAAGTGCTTATCTTGCTTGTGTAGGATGTTTGGTTAAATGTGTGTCCATCTTTTTCTTCCCAGCGTACACATACTTCTACAAAGGGACCAAATACTGGCGAGTAGACAACAAGCACATGAAGGTCGATACAGGATACCCGAGATCCATCCTGAATGATTTCATGGGATGCCACGTTCACTTCGATCCAGGCTCGGATGCAGATATAAAACCAGACCCTAAGGGGCCAGAGACAGAAGGAAAGGACCAAGATGACAACGTCAACGACTACAACGACAATGATGCCAGTAATGATAGTGATGAAGATGATGATAAAAAGGTGGTGGTGAAGGAGACTAACGACTATGTCATGACCCTCGTCCTTGTTACGGTGCCTCTGGTCCTGGTGCTGTGCATTCTGGGAGCGATTTACATCATCATCACCACGCTGCAGAAAAAGGAGACTCCCAAAGTGCTGGTTCACTGTAGACGTTCGCTGCAGGAGTGGGTGTGATGCATACAAGCGCACACATGAACACTTTCACAAAAATGCACGCGCACACGCGCGTGCACACACACACACACACACACACACACACACACACACTCGCTGTTTGGTGTCCTCTTTCTGCACATGTGCTGTGTTCAAATACGATTAGGAGATGAACCCACATGAACAGTCCATTTTTCTGTTATTCATGAATTTGGAAGTTGAAATAATCTGACATCTCAGAGTTTACGAGTCATGACACAATGTTGACGTTGAACCCATGGATGTTCTGTAAGGTGTAAAGGAAATGTAATTTTTGTCATAGGAAGCCTTTTCTCTGTAATTTTCCATTACTTCTGAGGGAAATATTGATATTCCTGATGCTTTTGTGTTTTTTCTACAGGCACTCTATCTTTACATTGACCATACTTAAATCATTCTCTTTAGTCATTAGCATACATATTTTCCAGTATATAAATGGTGTTTCACAATCAGGGGAAACTTTTCAGGTCTACAATAGTCCAAAAATCAAACCTCAGATTTTTGTGTTTCTCTGCTGCCAAAAATG
>JAOTRR010000001.1:33016399-33026800 GCA_028570945.1 Gogo arcuatus
GTGGTAGTATCATGGTTTGGGGCTGTTTTGCTGCATCTGGGCCAGGACGGCTTGCTGTCATAGATGTAACAATGAATTCTGAATTATTCCAGCGAATTTTAAAGGAAAATGTCAGGACATCTGTCTGTGAACTGAACCTCAAGAGAAAGTGGGTCATGCAGCAAGACAACAACGCTAAACACACAAGTAATTATACCAAAGAATAATTAAAGAAGAATAAAATTAATGTTTTGGAATGACCAAAATCCTGACCTTAATCCAATAGAAATGTTATGTGACCAGTTCATATGAGGAAACACACCAACATCCCAGAGTTGAAGCTGTTCTGTATTGAGGAATGGGCTAAAATTCCTCCAAGCCGATGTGCAGCACCGATCAACAGTTATCGCAAACGTTTAGCTGCAGTTATTGCTGCACAAGGTGATCACTCCAGATACTGAGAGCAAAGGTTCACATACTTTTATCACTCACAGATATGTAATATTGGATCATTTTCCTTAATAAATAAATGACCAAGTGTAATATTTTTGTCTCATTTGTTTAATTGGGTTCTCTTTATCTACTTTAAGGACTTCTGTGAAAATCTGATGATGTTTTAAGTCATTTATGCAGAAATATAGAAAATTGTAAATGGTTCACAAACTTTCAAGCACCACTGTAACTGTCTTGGTACAGTAAAATTGATTGACTGTTTATTATTAATCTTAGATTCCAAATCCCTGTGAATGAGCAATAACATGTTTGAATGAGCTCATTAATATAAAACTATCATTCATGTAACATATGTAACATACTGTACCATAATATAAAGTTGTTTTGCCCCTTTTTTTAATAACCACCAGCCATAATCACATTATAATTGATAAGAGTAACTAACTGTTTCAGGGATGTTCCCCAACATAAAATGTAACTATAAATGGACAAAAAAACTATGTTGTGTTGTTCTTTAATAAACAAAAAATGTTGGCAGTGTGGACAAATTGCTATCATATAAGAGGAATGAAACAGTTCTGGAAAAAAGAGTGTCTGGTGAGGGAACAACTGTTTATGTGATCTTGTCCTGTGTGACAGAAAGAAGCTGTACTCTTCAGGAGATGAGGAAGATGAGGAGCTGGAGACGGCAGTTAGGGCCTGGCCGAGCCAAAGCAGCATCACGAGTGCTGATGACGCGTAAGCGAGAATAACACATCACCTGAGCACCAGACATTTAAATACATATCTATAAAACACCTCAAATCTGTGAGAAAGATGTGTCTAAACAGCTCCATTAAGCTTTTAGACGTCCTGCCAGAGGCACAGTTGATCATCTCTGAGGAATTTCTGGAAAAACTCCTTGGGCTTATTATGAAAGTGTTACAGTAGAGTTGCTAAATATTTTTTGCTGAATGTATCATTTAGTTGTTTTTCTTATTGTTATTGTGATAGGGGTGTGATGCTTTCCTGGTTAGTGTTTGAAATTATAATGTACTGTAAACTAACAAAGATTATGCTGATTTTTATAAAATTCATTTTAAAATGCATCTTCAAAATTTGGGGGAAAAATGTATTCCCAGAGGACAAAGCACCCGCAGTGGTTCTAGATTTAGATAAATCTAGGGTGGATATTTAGGGTGTAGCTATATAAATAGAATGGATGGATGGATGGATGGATGGAGGAATGTGTGGATAGATGGTTGGATCTTTTTGTAGAATTGATCTATTCCTCAAGAATTTTCATTTAATTCATACTTAATTTCATACAAAAAAGGTTCTTCAAGTGTTCTTTGGATTGTTAAGAATGCTTAGCTTCCTAAGTGGGTTTTACTTGGAACCCTCTCTGACAAAAAAACCTTCATTGAACTTTTAAAGGTACATGAATGGCTGGTTGGATGGATGGATGTTCAGTTGTTACTTGAGAAACTATGTACACTGATGACTGAAGTACACTTCATCAATGGTTGGTTGGTTGGTTGGTTGTACATGGAAATTTTGTTACCAGAGGAACAAAGAACCTTTAGTGGAGTGTAAATACACAGATAAAATGGATGGATGAATGGATGGATGGAGGAATGGGTGGATACATAGATGGTTAGGTATTGGTAAAATTCAGTTATTCCTCAAGAATTTGCATTTAGTTGATGATTTGTAGAAAAAAAATAGGTTCCTCAAGTGTTCTTTAGATTGTTAAGAGTTTTTAGGGTTTTAAGTGGGTTTTACTTGGAAGCCTCTCTAATACAAAAAACCTACAGTTAACTTTTAAAGATGAATGGATGGATGGATATTAAAAAAATCAGTTGCTACTCCAGAAACTATGTACTCTTTTGACTGAAGAACACTGTATAGCTATATAGCCAGAGAGACAGACAGACAGGCAGATAGATAGATGGATAGATGGATAGATGGATGAATGTGCCCTGATATTCCTGTAGGCTTCTGTGTGTTCTATGCTTAGTTGTATGCGTCACATTTACAGGCTGAAGGAGCGTCCGTCATCAGCCGCCAGCCAGGCCAGCACGATGGTGAACGAGCGTCTTCAAGAGCTGGTCAAACTGTTTAAAGAGAGGACAGAGCGTGCCAAGGAGAAACTCGTTGATCCCGATGACTTGGACGAGGACACACCACCTGCCAGTGAGCTCAACCTGCTGAAACCTAATTATCTTACGTAATTACCTTATGTAATTATCTTACGTGTCTCCATCCACTTCGAATACAAGAGAGAATAATTGGCCCTACACCTTGGGTCTGCTGCTGATCAATGAGTGAGGTTAACTAAATTAGGGGAGAAAACTGGGTGTAAGTACCTAACAATAAGAATTTTTTAGAGGCTCCTAGATTCTCCAGTTCCTTAACAGAGAATACAGTTGGTTATAAACAGTCTAATTCAAAAGCTAACACAATTTTTTAGATCATGGATTGCAGATGGCTTAGATGTTGAAATAAACCTCAGATATCATCTAATCTTTTTAAGTAAATATTTATTAACGCAAGTGTTCTAACAGTTAAAGAAAATTCTGAGGAGATGGTGGGGTCAACTGATGAAAAGATATAGCTGTGGGAATGTAGCTACATTTGGATGGACTTCTTAATTTTAGCTCAATATTTAGACCAATTTTTAGAAAGCTAAAGTAAAAACCATCATCAAAAATTCCACTATGAATGTGGGGGGTAAAAAACAAAACAAAGCAAACCCAACTTGAACTAGTTAGTCACTTAGCTACTCAGTGTGATAATGTAATATCCTAATTAATGCAACACAGTACAATTAAATACTCAAATTGACTACTTTCCTCCCAGATTGAGCCTATTAAGCCATCATCCAAATTATTTGAAAACAACAGCTGGGGCACAGGCATGGAACAAATCAATGCAGCACAAGACATGAAACGTGTTGTATGACTAATTATAACCAAGAATCAATAGAATCTGAAGTTTTGCTACAGAGCCCTGTCTGAATAAAGAGTAAGGTTCATAAACAGCCTTTTTTTTTTTTTTACCTACCCCAGCTCCTGCAGCACCTCCTCCTGAGCCTCCAAAGGAACCAGCGCCTGTTGATGAGAGTCAACCCACTCCTATTGAGGAGGAAGTTGAACAGGAAGAGTATATCAAGCTGCTGTGCTTCAAGGTAAAGCCTCGGTCCAGAATCGGGCGCCTGATTCAGTATCGGTTCCCAGCCAGCATCGACCCGTTCACCAGTGAGTCCCTGGCTCGTCTTCCGCCTTGCTATCAACCACTTTAAATGGATATGTATAATTTTATGGGAAAACATGCACTGTTGGTGTTTCCACAGTATACAGAGTAGTTCTATCTCTTTTATGTCTGTAGATCTGGGCTACGTGCTGTGGCTCTTTTTCGTCACTTTGGCCTGGAACTGGAACTTGTGGATGATCCCAGTTCGCTGGGCTTTCCGCTATGATGTCAATGGCTCCCTTTATGCGTGGCTGATAGCCGACTACCTGTGTGATGCCATCTACATCGTGGACATCCTGCTCTTCCAGCCACGCCTGCAGTTCATCCGCGGGGGTGATATTATCGTACGTGACGTTTGGGAAATCACAGCCAGTAGAAATTAAGGAGTCAAACTCAATTTTTGCTTAAGCCACACTGGCTTGAGTTTGACACATTTGAATTAGGGACTGCTGAACTGAAAATGACACTGACTGCGTTTGTCTTTTTTCTAGATCGACAAGAAGGAAATGAGAGCCAATTACATGAAAGAGCTGAGATTTAAGGTAAGATTTAAGGTAAACTTTGGCCATTCCTCAGCAGTCAGCATCTGTTACTCTGCTCTGTGATGTCATTGTTGATGTCCATTGGCTCTTGCAGTTTATATGTTTTTTGAATATATTTAAGCTGGACATGGTCAGCCTTCTTCCCCTGGAGCTGTTCTATCTCCTAGTTGGGGTCCAACCTCTCCTCCGCTGCCCACGGTTACTGAAGGCAGGCCTCAAATTTCACTCTCTGTGTCTTTAAATTTAATAGAACAGTCCACCAAAATAGTTCTTTCAGTTATCTGTAAACATGATTTAATTCTCAGGCTTAGCGGCTATTGTTAGCTTTGAGTAATTATCACCAATATTAGCATATTTCAGTGATCTAGATTGACACTAGTTAGAAAATCCAGTGCTGAAAACTGATACAAGTCAAGACTTATTTACTCCTGTCTTTCTTTCTGTGCTTCAGATCTTGTCTTTCTTTGAGTTTAACACACGTCTGGAGGCCATTTTGACCAAAGCCTATGTCTACAGGTGAGCACAAGCCTGCATTGGCCGTTTGGAGATACTTTTCTAAGTTCATATGTAAGGAATAAAACCCTGGTGGTGTTTTATTCCTTTTACACCATACCAATTTGCCAAGATTAAATTATTTTTTTTATTAGTTAATCAACAAAATGTTCTATTTATTCATTCATAGTAACATTTAATGTTGTGGAACATCTGCAAACCGAGTTAGTTCCTGTTATAAGTTCTTTTATAGCACCTATAAACATATGTTCCTTCACTTTTTCTTGAATTTAATGACAGAAAAAATGCAGCTTGTCATGTTACTGAGACACTGCAAGACATAAACTCTGTCCTGTGGTGGACCACTTAAATTTATGTGATTATATAAGCTTCCGCCATACAAGTCTCTGTGAATGAGTTACTCTTAGTAATAATAATAATAATATATAAGAACAAGCGCATTAATTAAACCTGTGATTTGCAACTGCTGCTTTGAAACACCCCCTGACCAATCAGAATCAAGAATTCAACAGCACTGTGGTATAACTGCTGTTATCCTCCTTTTCTCTTTTCTGTTCCTAGAGTCATTCGCACCACCAGCTACCTTCTGTACTCCCTCCATGTTAACGCCTGTCTTTATTACTGGATGTCGACCTTACGAGGCCTCGGAGCTACCACCTGGGTATACAACGGACAGGGCAATGCGTAGGTGTTTTTATTATTATTTTATTGGTATCACTCTTGACTTTGTATCATTAGTATTTATTGGTGACATTATTGTTTGTAATATAGGTGACGATTTTTGCCCAGAGAAGCTTACATTTCTCTAAAGTCAGGAGAAGTGGCTATAAAGAGCAAAACTGGTGCCATTTCACTTGGAGGATTCAAAATGGAGGATTATTTTATTCAAAATGGATTTATTTTGGAATATTTTATGAAAACATTTTAATAATTATTTACAGATGTTCATAACCGTTTTCACAATGCATAGTGCTGGGTTTTGTTCAGGTTGCATTTTAAAATATAGAATATATAACAATGAAGATTTGCAATTGAGCTCTTCATGTTTTAATTGTTTATTAATAGATATTATAGAAATGTCATATTTTGCTAGTGGAAAAAAAACCCAGAAATGCATGATCCAGTCATACACTTAACTTATAGGGGTGAACTTCAATCAATTATATGGGATTATCCAATCTGTGAGTGTAAAAAAAAAGACAGAGAAATTGGCAATTCAGATAAACGTCGTTGGCACATAAATTATTAATTGTAAAAAAAAAAAAACGATATTAGAATAAAAAAACACTAATTCAAAAGTTTTCATAGAATATTCTTAAATACGTTAGTCATTTAATCTTTGTTTGATTTAATTAGTTATTCATTAATATCAATTATATTTTTATCGTAACTGATATATATTGACTTGCCACCTAATGTCCTTTGTGTCATTTTTTTCCTCAGATATATTCGGTGTTTATACTTTGCTGTAAAGACTCTGATCACTATCGGCGGACTGCCGGACCCGACCACACTCGAAGAATATATTTTTCAGCTCATCAACTACTTTATCGGTGTATTCGCCTTCTCCATCATGATTGGACAGGTACACTGTTTATCATTATCATATATACCACAGCGCTGTTGAGTTCTCAAATCTGATTGGTCAGCGGGTGTTGAATAATTTTCTATAATAGGTTTATGTTAATGCATCTGGTCTAATATTATAATTTCTACAGTAACATCTCGTTTACAGGGACTTGTACAGCAGATCTTCTACATAATTTAACAAGACTAAGAATAAAAATATTAAAAATGCATTGTTATTTAACAAAGAAAAACTTCTTATGTCTTGATATGGTAAGGTTACTTTAAGGACGTTTATTTAGCATTTATATTGTAGAAGGAATCTCCAGTGCAGGCACTTTGTAACAGTCAGGGGTAAAGCTGTAACTTTAAGTTACACCATTGTTCCTGACCACTTCTGCTCTCCGGACCTGCCTGATCCATCCTGATGCCCTACTTCTGGTTGGAGTTCTCATCACTTCGCTCCTGCTGAGGATGGCCCCATATGGACAGCCTAAAGATGCACTTAGAAACCGTGAAGATGGCTTTGGACTGCAACTGATACAAACAGCTTTGCTATGATGGCTTAGGCATGCAGTTGCCATGATAACTTTAGGACCAGAATTGACACAAACAATCTTGCACATCAGTGAACAGTTGATAACTTCAGCAAAAGTAGACTTCATGTAAAAACTATAATGAATTTCCTGGTTACAGAATTGCACCTTTTTTTTTTTTTTTTTTTTTTTTTACTATATCGCACACAGTTATAGAAGCGAGTTATTTATAACTCTATCCGCACTATCCGGTGTCACCCAGATGAGGATGGGTTCCATCTGAGTCTGGTTCCTCTCAAGGTTGCTTCTTCATGTTGTCTCAGGGAGTTTTTCCTTGCCACTGTCGCCTCTGGCTTGCTCATTAGTGATAAATGTATAAATAAATGTATGTAAAATTTAAATCTGGAATTTATATATTTCTGTAAAGCTGCTCCGTGATGATGTCCATTGTTAAAAGCACTATACAAATAAAATTGAATTGAATTGAACTTTAAGTTACACGAGAAGTCTTCAGGAGAGAAAACTTTACACTTTATGGTTTCTCAGAATCAAGTTGCATTTTTTTTGTCTTATTAAAAAGAGAAAAATAGGGAGGCTGTCAGGGGAACATATGTTTATAGCTGCTATAATGTAAGTGATAACAGGAACTAAATTAAATGTAATTATAAATATATAAAAACGCAATGAGTTGTTTGTTAATGACAAAATCATTGTTCAATTGCTGTGGTGTAAGAGGAATAAAACACTTCGGGATGTGCCTTTATGGGAAAATAATCAACTTGTGGGTGGTAACACTATCTCCACTTCATCACACCTTCCTGTCATTGATGATTTTCCTGTAACAGCAACCCCCCCCCTTAGTATATGTATACCTTACATATACTATGGTAATTGCATTAGTTTAGTTGCATGGCTCACCTCCAGTCTAATAAAATTGATTTATTTTTGCTGTGCTAGATGAGAGACGTGGTAGGCGCTGCGACAGCTGATCAGACACACTACCGCTCGTGCATGGACAGCACGGTGAAGTACATGGGCTCTAACCACATCCCCAAAGACGTGCAGAACCGGGTCAAAACCTGGTACAACTACACGTGGCAGTCTCAGGGCATGCTGGGTAAGATTCTCAGTTCTTATAGCCCATTTCTTAGTCCATGTGTTTTTATTCTTTCTGTTTCCTGCATAAATCCAGGCTAGGCAACCAATAGCTGAAAAACAATGAATATTTGACTTAAGTGTGTTAAGAGATGGAATGAAATGAAAATGTGGAATGGCTAATGAACAAATTTGTCATTTTTACTGACATCATACTGTATTAGAGTTGTCTTTGACACACGTTTTATTTGATCACAAAACATGACCCATATGGTGCCATTACTTTAGCTAACATTTCAATAATTCTGTCCGTAGATGAAGAGGAGTTGCTTGTGCAGTTGCCTGACAAGATGAGGCTTGATATAGCAGTGGATGTGAATTACTCGATTGTCAGCAAAGTGCCACTGTTTGAAGTAAGAACATCCTGTTTTGAGATTTCTTTATATATTCCACATTTGTTGTAACTCAACAATGCACTGTTTTTTTTCCATAACTGTTTTAAAGGTGCAGTTTGTAATGTTTAAAAGAGTTTCTAGACCTCTAGTAATCATAACATTTTAGAGATACCTTAGAAATCTGTCACACAATATTGCCATACAAAAGATCTGGCTCGTTTTTACATTTAAGACTTTTTAAGGTGGATGTTTCTGGCCCTGAAATGAGCTCTTGCCCCAAGCAGAAAAACATGTGCTTAGCTCCACTCCTTTTTCTTAAAACTCCATCTACAAAGTGTACATACTGTAGTTTCAACAAATGGGAGATGATGTCAGTTCTGGACTGATAACTTTTAAAATAACAAACTGCATCTTTAAATAGGGTCCTGTTCCGTTTTTTTTTAACAGTACTATATATTGTGCTCTTCTTATGCTTATGTATTGTATCTCCTGAATTTCTATTATGTTATTCTTTTCTTTATTTCAGGGCTGTGACAGGCAGATGATCTATGACCTGCTGAAAAGGCTCAGATCAGTCGTGTACCTTCCAGGAGACTACGTCTGCAAAAAGGTTCAATGTGCTTATCATTTAATACAAATTTTTTTTTTTTTTTTAGATACATGTATGTTCATATAGGTGTTTTGATAATTCACTTTTACCTGAAACAAGAAGTAACCTGACCTCTGTAGAGAAGGTGGAATCTCAGATAACCAACTTGTGCTGTGACATGGTCATGGAAAATATTAATTTCTGATTGGCTGGGACAAGTCTGTTAATTTCTTCTATTGTCAAATCAGTCAAAAATGTAATCACAGTTCACAGTCAAACTGAAGGCAGCTGTATTAATGCATCGCTGCTTATGTTGCCTCATAAGTCAGTGTCTTAAAAGGAATAAGAAACTGGTTTGAGATGCGTTTCGGATGTAGCACATGCTACGATGTTGTGAAGATATCAACATACGCTAACAAAAGCTAAGTTAGATTAGATAAGTATGATTGAATATTCCGTAACTACACTAGCTGTTCTTGCTAGACATAAAATCTTAAGACAAAAACAATTACTAATAAATTATTTCTCCATAAAGTGCTCCTTCTCTGTGGTGTT
Organism: Gogo arcuatus; assembly: GCA_028570945.1. Taxonomy (NCBI): domain Eukaryota; kingdom Metazoa; phylum Chordata; class Actinopteri; order Siluriformes; family Anchariidae; genus Gogo; species Gogo arcuatus. Next base: position 33,025,857 of record JAOTRR010000001.1, read on the forward strand.
TTTGAGTATGTAACATTTCTTTACTGTATGTTTTGGACAAACTCAATGTTGATACTCTGAACTATGTGATTGTTGCCTTGCAAATTTCTTCTTTGGCGTAAAACAAAATAAGGTGTTAATGGGTAGTCCTGGTGTGACGTGTTTCTGGAAGCATTGTACTGGTTTAGTGAACAACTAACATTAGCCAGCTAGTTAGTTTGAGTTTGTGGGTGATAAAAGTCATTATATTGGCTTTACACACTGCGAAATGCTGCTAGCCTGTTCTTAGCTTGTTATATATTAATATTATTAGCGGGTCTTTTAGTTAGAGTGATACCTTGTTAGTTCCTGCTAAGCAAATACCAAAAACGTGTACTGTATACACTATATAAAATATGGTGTCCTGAAACAGTAATAATAAGCAGTTGTTCCTTACTTAAGTTTGCATCTTCCAAAAAGATGTGACTCAAGCTTCACTTTTCTACTGGCCCACACAGAGAAGATTTTCAGGGTTAAACCAATTAAATCAAGATGAAATCATAATTCAGAGCAGGTGGACAGGAAGTAACTGCTAGCAGATAGATGCTAACCTATTTTCCTTCACATACCGTATCCTCTTCCATTCAAGTGTATAGGTTTTTTTTTCCAGGAGATTTTATTTGCATCCAGTGTAACTGTGGCTTTAGAATGTAATCAACACTCATGAACAACGGTTTAGAGTCAGCCTTTATTTTACGCTTAACTACTGCCTTTGTTGTTCCACTAAATGAAAATAAGAAAAATGGATGAAACTGATTAGTGCAGATAGGAATTAAATATATGTAGAGTACAGTACGTGGAGCAACAAGAACAGCGCGACATAATGTCCTTTGAGATGTAACCATAACAACAATCTTATAATGTTAGGTATTAGTATGTGTGTGTGTGTGTGTGTGTGTGTGTGTGTGTGTGTGTGTGTGTGTGTG
>JAOTRR010000001.1:33039236-33053280 GCA_028570945.1 Gogo arcuatus
GAGCACACACACACACCCAGAGCAGTGGGCAGCTATACTGCAGCGCCCGGGGAAGTACAAGGATGGGAAAGCAGGCCTAAATGTACATGAAAAACAAACCATTTTGACCCATGTACACAACAGAATTACATTAATTAGGTCTATATACATAATCATATACATAGTCATCTGAAAACATGCACATTTATTAGTTATGGTATTAGTTAAGGTATAGCCTACTTAATTAGAAAATAAATGTTTAATCCATCTTCATCACTCATATATAGCATATATGCAATGTTACTATAACTATAAAATATTTTAGGATACTTTATTAGTTTATTTATATAGGAACCGTGCAAAAAATAATTTCAGTTAAAACTAAAAAATACGATTTGAAACTGACTTTTTTTAAATAGCTGAACGCCTGCATCTGTTCGACACACCGTTGCTACGCTGCTCGATTCTGCTTGGGTCAGCTGATTGTTGTGATTTGTGGCATTCCAAACACGTGTGTTGCCAACAGTGGGGTTGCAGTGTGCCCTCTGGTGGACAAACTACACAATGACAACACTTATAACATGGTTAAAGGATCCATCTTCTTTTTCTCTGGTTCTCTTGTAATTGTCATTTATCAACTGTTCTAAACACTGATACCAATTTATCGGCAATTAGCTCATATCGGCCAATAATAACGGCATGCCTGATGTATCGGTCAGGCCCTCTAAAAAAAAAAGGGACAAATAGTGGAAAAGGAAAAAAATACTAATAGTAAAGATAAAAAAGCAACACGTATAAGGGGTTAACTGAGGTCTTGTTATTTGTTTAATAAGACTCAAATTGGACACTTCTGAATCCCTAATTAATAGTGATAACTAAAAGTGTACTTTGTAATAAGGAATGGAAGGTCTAATCTGAACAGTTAAGACTAATAAGATGCTCAATAATTAAAACCTGTAACCAGGTTTTAATCAGGGATTAGAAACAATTTCTTTTTCATTTTTGTTAGTTCTGAAGAGAAGCAATATTGGTACGTTCCTGTTCCAGTGTTCCACGCCCCGCCCTTTAGCTGAAAACTGTTAGAACGAAATATAGAACAGTTAATAATGTAGCAATAAATCACACTGCAGAGTCGTAGGAAAAACTTCCTGTGGTCACTGTCTTTTGGAAAACCCAGCTATAGTGGCTGTCTAAGCTGTAGCCAGGTGTGCAGGAAGTGATGAATTCTGGACAGGAATTTAGGAGTATTAGGAAATTATTTAGGGTTTTTTTATTTTATTTTTTTTACTATATTTTCTTGAAATCACACTGGAACAGAAAAATAACATTATTAGCTGGCTAAAAATGTAAAATATCATTTTCACTCTAGAACAATTTCAAGAGGTTTGGAGGGGTGGGGTGTGAATTGGTACCGGATTGATATTTGTCTAAATTGCTGAATATTTTCTGATCCATTCCCCTAACATATTTTAATACATGCCGTAATAACTACTATGATGCTTTTTTTTTTTTTACACAATTAAATCTTTTTACTACATTTTCCAGACTAATATTAGACGATCATCAGAGCTCTGATATCCTTATTGTATAAAAAAAGTAAAAAGCAGTGGGCTATTTTGGAGAATGTTTGTTTTGCTGAGATTAAAAGGGGCAGTTTGTAATCAATAGAGCCCCCTCCTTCCCGGTATTTTGAGCGGATCTATTCTGTCTGGGGGCGGGGTTAATTTCAGGAGCCAGAAAAATGTAAATAAAAGGTTGAAAAGAAGAAAGTACTGAATTCGCTTCATGGACATAACGATATAACGATTATAGGTTGAGAAACACATTTAAACATTATAAATATATAAAATGCAGCAATTTATTTAAAAAAATCATCTTGTTATTGTGATGCTGACACCTATAAAACATACACATGAATTTGGTTTGGATTACATGCAACCAGTCAAGTAAACAATTCTTCAATCAGAAAAATGGGGATTGATGAAAACGTTAACATTAGTATTAGCACACATCCAATACAGCGTTCTCAGCCAGGTCTTTGTCCCTCCAGGTGCTACGTTTCCCCATGCTCCAGCGCCTCACTCTCGCCATGCTGCCGGAGATCAGTGACGAGGGCGTGGCGTCTGTAGCTCTTCACTGCCGCTGCTTGACCAGCCTGGCGCTGAGCGGCTGTTCCCAGCTCACAGACGGGGGTCTGGCTCGCGCCCTGCCTCACCTACACAGACTGCAGCATCTGCAGCTCGCCTACTGCGACAGCATCACAGACAGGTGAGCTGGTACAAACCTCCACCATTTTATCAAGATCACCTTGTACATGTACAATCCCTGTCTGTAACCCTGTCCTGTTCACTCTTTTCTATAACAGTAGTGCAGCTGCAAATCACAGGCTTATATTAAATGCTCTTGTTCTAATACGTTACCGTTGCTATAGCAACAGCTCATTCACAGGGACGCTCCACATAACGGTTGTTATTTAACAATGAAATGTATTTAGGCACTGCTCTGATGAAGTTTTCTGGAAGGAGACGTTTATGAAAGGCAGCTTCAGTCAGCTTTGAGATGAAGCTGTAACTTTAATTTCTTTAACTCGAGAGAGAATTTTCATTGTCCAGTTTCTTGGTGAATTGACCAGCTGCGTTTTTGCCTCGTTAACTATGAGAGAGAGAAAGAAAAGAAAAAAAGAGAGAGGCTGGTGATAGAATGTGATAGACTGTTTATAGCATGATAATAGGAATTAAACAATTAATCAAATTAAATGTGACTATAAATTGATTTTTAAAAAATGGTAATTGATGGTCAGTTGATGTCATGTAAAAGAAATAAAATGCACCAGGACATGCTGTTATTGGAAAACAATCAACTTCAGCTCCGCTTCATCACGTGACCTTGTCGCTGATTATTTTCCTATAACAGCACACCCCAAAGTGTGCTGTTGTTCCTTACAGTGCTGCTGTTAGCAAAAGATTTTCAGTGGGTGGACTCTCTCCATCACAGAAACTGTGCCTAGCACCAGACAGCTACAGCTACATAGTGTATATGTACTTTATATATTTATATACACACAGTGTAGTGTAGGTTTGGCTTTGTGTTTTATTGTTTGTCACATGGTCCACCAGGTCCCTGAGCCTCATACTCCAGCACTGTAAGAGACTGAGGACGCTGGACATCTCCAACTGCAGAGACATTACTGGAACTAAGGTGGACTTCCTGCAATCACATCTGCCCTTTCTGGAAAGCGTGCAATATTGTTTTGTGGGCGGAGCAGACATAAACCTCGCACTCTGATTACGCACAACGTACATTTTAAACATTTGGATGGTACTTGACGAGGCGATTGCTCACTGATTGACGCCACATTGTTAAAGTATGCAGGCATGTGCAGCGTAGGTGAGAGTGTACAACTAAAACGTGGACCAACAAACCATCGCTGTTATTTTCCCCCCTCACTCATATGCCAAAAAATCCTTTTGCGTTTCTGATATTTAGTTGTTCTGACACGCAAGCAGTCAACCAATAAGACATTTGAAAAATAATCTGTAACACTTTCTATGAAGGTCATAGCTGCAATTAACTATGAGCAAATTCACATCATGTTATAAAGCCTCAATAAGGTATTATACACATTGATATTATTTATGGATATAAAATGCATTGCACTTTATATGCATAAGTAGTGTTCACGACATTATAACACTGAGCACCTTTTTAAAGTGCATCACTTTTTTATTTAACAAATCAATTATACCAGAAAGATTATCAGGAAATCATTCTACAAATCTTTTTAACTTGTCAGCATGTGTACATCGAAACATAATGCACCAATGGCGTGGGCCAGAATTTATTTGGTATTGGCGATATAATGCGTCATTATAACTGCTTATAATTTGTACATGCATTTTAAACACTTCTAGTGTTTAAACCATAGTGCCTTTTCCTTAATAAGTATAACAATGTGTCTAATGCCATGTGAACGCATTATAACCGTTTGTGTGCATTCATAGTAGGGCCCGACCGATAAACTGGCATGCCGATATTATCAGACGATACGAGTTAATTGCAAATAAATTGGTATCAACGTTTATAACGGCCAATAAATGACAAAAAGAAACGGAGATGGAAAATGGATCCTTCAGCCATGTTATGAGTGTTGTTGTTGCATAGTTTGTCCACCAGAGGGCACAATGTAACTCCACTGTTGAAAACATGGCCCACACACACTATTTCCTTTAATGTTCATTAGTAATAATACTCTATAGTTTATAATGGATCTGATATTTTTAGAAACTTTTTTGTATTTTTATACATTTGACTCATCAAAACTTTAATATATTGTGTTGTGTTGTACTTTTGTTCAAAGTACTATTTATGAAAATAATATTTTTTAAACTGCATTATATCATGTTATCTTGGTGAGGACTCAAAAAGCTACACATAAAGCTTTTCCCTAACATTTGTGTTTCTGGGGGGAAAAAAAGTATTTTGACCGATGTATCGTTATTGGATTTTTTTTTAAAAATCCTCAAGTATCGGTCTTAAAAATCCTGTATCGGTCGGGTTTTAATTCATTATAGACGTGGCCTTGATAGAAAGTGTTACCAAATAATCGACTCAGGTTTCGGTTACTAGGATAATGCGACAGAAGGCTATTTGACAATGGGTTTTTGTCTGTTAATTTGCTTTACGCATAATGTTTAAACGTTTCCCCAAAGAGTTTGTTAGCGTCTTTCTTCTTTGCACAAACTCTAAAAACAGTCAAATGTGTAAAATAGTACCTTATGCACTTGAAATGCCATAAACAAATGCTTTTTTCCCCTCTTTTTTAATATGCAACACACACAGTACCAGTCAAAAGTTTGGACACACATTCATAGTAATGAGTAATTGTGTCCAAATGTTTTGACTGGTACTAGTAAACTACTAAACAAGTCCATTTTAATCAACTTTTTAACAAACATTTTAAATAATACACAGACTATTAGGGATGTTTCTATATTTTAATGATTAAGAATTTTATACAAAGAAAGAATCTCCATCATGTTCAGTCTTTACAGTATAGCATGTAAAGTACATCCCCCAAAAAACCCACAGGACCTTTGTTTTATGAGAACAGCCATTTACAGGACGGCGAGTCGTTCAAACACAAGTGATTTGCTTTTTATTTTTTAATTAAAATCAGACGCAGATGATTTCTGCTTGGCACTGATGGCGCTAAGCTGAAATGTGTACACAGCATGTGGAAAGATCATCATCATTGGTACCAAATGTTTGTTTACTTAGTGGCAAAACCACAGTATATTGTACCAGGGGATTTATATTTATGTATTTAATTATTATAGCAAATGATGTATAAATTTGAAATACGTATAATCCATCAATCAGTGGTAGCGATACAAAACAAATGGCAGCAAATAGAGCTACAAACCTCAGGGTTCCACACGACTTTGATTCAGGCAATGATCTGATATCTGATACCACCACAGAATCTGATACAATACAATGCAACGCATTTCGATTTCATTTACATATAAACCAATCTGTGCTGGGGTGAATGATTTCCCCCCCACACACACGCACCAGCTGTTTGTCCTTTTTTCTATAATAATCTGTTTATGATTGTTGCAGGATTAACTTCAAGTGACACCTTTTAAATCAATGCATCGAAGCAAATCATGAGATCATTACACTTGTACAACAAAGCTAGGCTTCTTTCACACTAGCTGTTTTTTTCCTTCTGCACTATTTGTGTGACTATCCACAATTCAGCCAGACTGGAGGATTTACATCCCAAAACTAACCAGGTTTATTATGTCTAGTTACTTGAGCATTGACTGAATTATCTCTGATTGAACATATTAATAAGCTCCTTATATTTGCTCACTAACAGGACTATTTTTCCTCGTAGCCCTGTGCTCCCTGAATTTCGAATGCACTTGCTGTCGAGCTTGAACTTTTTTACTTTCAGGATTGCTTTTTCTAGTAAAACTTGCACTGATGGTTGAGGGGGAAAAACACCAAGTGTGAAAGCAGTTTAATCACACTGAAAATGTTAATGACGATCCCACACTGGACTGAAAAGATACTATATTATACTATAGCACGTAAGTCTTTAACTGATGTGTCAAATTGTCCTTAAGTAACTACAGGACTGTGCACCCTCATTTCTTGATATAAATTTATTTTCAGATGATTATGTTCTCTGTATTAATGTGTTGATTAAAAAATTAACATTGCTGATTCTGTGATTTATTTTACAGGGTGTACTGTGTCGTTTGTTGATGCAGAAAGTAAGATATTAAGGAAAGTAATGAGGCTTAAAATAAGCAACCGATTTCCTGAGGGATCTGATGCTCTTTCAAAGATGAAGGTTCGTCACGTTACTCTGGCGACGATTTTTTTTTTTGCACACTGCTGCACATTAATAGTTGTATTTGTCGAGTTGCTACATATTATTGCTGTTGGTGTTAAGCACTGTGCATTTATTAAAGGAAAACTCTGGGATTTTTTTTTTAACGTGGGTTCTATTTTCCCATCTCTTTGGGTCCAAATATTTACTAGAGCCAAAAATGATTGAAATCGGTCCAGTATTGAGTTAGAACACCATAACCGGCAACCGAAAACGGCTATACAATGTAATTCTATGCATCTCTGAAGCAGCACTACATTCAGTGCCTGTAGTCGATTATCGTATGGAGGCTGCTTTCTGATGTTTATAAACGATGTGGTGCTGCGGCAGAGACCGGAAGAAGTGAAATATAAAACAATGAGTGTAGAAACAGCCATTTTCTACCGTTTCTTTACAACTATTGAGGTAAACAGACACAGGTGTATCTCTGTAGGGGTTCTTTCCATGTTTTCAGACACTAACATTGAGTCTATCAGTGGTGAAAACAAGAGGTTTACTCTGACATGGACGATTGCCCCATAGGATTATATTGTATATCCATTTTGCAGTTGCCGGTTATAGCGCTCTAACTCAATACTGGACCGATTTCAATCGTTTTTGTCCCTAGTAAATATTTGGACCCAAAGAGATGGGGAAATAGAGCCCAGTTTTAAAAAATCCTGGAGTTCTCCTTTAACAACATTCTATTGTCCTTGCAAGATAAAATTTTAAAATGGTGAAAAATAATGATCAGATCTAGAATGGTGCTTTAAAGATTTTTTTGGTATGATTTGTAACCTCTATTATAATTCAAACATGCAGAAAATGTTTAGACATATTACATAATGCACATTATTATTATTATTATTATTATTATTATGATGTGCCAAGTACCTCATGATGTACCATTTACATTAAAAAAAAATTTTCTGTTCATGCCAGCTGTTAATAAATTCTTGATCCACCACAATAGCTGCTCACACAATAGTTACACAATATTGTTATATTTAGTAGAAAATAAAAACCATTTCAGTGCCTTATCAAAGTGTAAAATATTGCATATTTACCACCATCAGGTAATATTCACACTTTTCGTATGTTGCACATCACTGGGTGTTTAAATCAACTCTTATTTAAGCCCTATTCGAGACTTGAGAAATTTTCCATGAAACATTAAAACTAGCAGTTTGGTGAATTGCAATAAAAGCGTTAACACAACCCTGACCCCACCTGTACTCTTAAACTATAAATAAATTGCTGTTTAAGGAAAGAAAATTGTGAGTTGCCATTTAAGGAAGAAGGGCGGAGCTGAGCAGCTTTGTACTGGCTGGGGGACAGGGTTAATTTCAGGGCCGGAAAAAATGTAAACAGAATTTTAAAGTGAAAAAATTAGCTGTATCCGTTACATAGCAATATTGTGGAACACAATTTTTCTAAGGTATCTGTGAAATTATATTTTCAGCACAGGTCTAGTACCACTTTCATTCATTACAAGTTGTTTGATTTTAAGCCTTTAAATTTGCAGTGTCCGACTGTGTTCACATCATGTTGGAATTACGATAATTACAAGACTTACAACACTTTTCTGTTTTGTAATTTAAAAAAAAAAAAAAAGTGTTCATGTCTATAGCAAACTTAGATCTTAGAAAATGTAGAAAGCTTAAGGGTAATTATCTAAAACAGTGTTCCTGTAGTAGAAAAGGACTTTTTTCTTTTGTAAGCTAAGAACCTTTATTCCATCCTGAGCTCAGGTTACTGTCTATGTGGAGTTTCACATGTGTGGGTTTCCTCCAGGTTCTCCAGTTTCTAGAGGCGCCAGTAGGTGGATTGGCTACACTAGGTGTGAGTGAGTGTGTGAGAAATATATATATAAAAATATCTGTGTGGTGCTCTGCGACGGAAGGACATCCAGTCCAGGGTGTATTCCCCCCTCAAGCCTAGCGTTTCCGGGACAGGCTCTGGAATCACCGTGACCCTGACGCAGATTAAACAAACACTTATTAACCCTTAATTATCTAATGGACCCTAAAATAACCCTTTTTTTCCCTAAGAGTGTAAGTACCAGTTGGGAAATGTGTAACATCACGTTATAAACCCCACAAATAAAAACGGCAGCATTTAAACTCAACAAAGGTCCATTAAACATTATTATCTAGTACTAACTGTATAGTTATATATTATTACTTTTTATACTATTGCTTTCTGTTTGGAAGTTGCTATTGTGCCTGTTTCCATGGTAACACCACCTGTCCGAGTAGACTCTCCGAGCCATCACCTGGTACTGTAATTACCGTAATTCCAATATAACATGAGAACATGCCCCTTTCTCAGTAGAAGTAGTTCGACTCTAAATGACGTATCAAAGTGTGATGTTCCTGTGTCCATGCTACATCCGGGCTATGACATTTATGAGTGGACTATTTGTGTTGATTTGAGGAAATCACACATTTTCCACGTACAAGTGTAATTCCTAAATTCCACTACAGAACCTTGGCAGCACAAACAGGGCATTCGAGTACCTTCCTGCAGTCCAGTTTAAGGCGGATTAAAGAAGTGTGACAATCAAACAAGTTTAGATGAAGAAATTAGATGAGTGCAGTACCATTAAGAAAGGGTAAAAAACAAAGTTTCGATATGATATAAAATACACCCTCGCAATGCCTTGAGCACAGAAATCGACCGTCTCTCAAAAGAAACCTCGTTCAGAACCTCTTCGGTCCACTTTCATTGTCATCCCACAGTCGGATTTTCTGTCTGGTAAAGTTTCATACCCAGCCTCAGTCTTTACACTCGCTGCCTCTCGGCTCCGTCACAAATCTCCCGCTGAGTTTTTCTCGTCCGTCAACTCCCTCGGGTGGAGCAGGAGGAGCAGGATGTCACGCCCGGACGCCTGGCCTTAATGCTCCGCCTGGCTGAAGTCGTAGCAGAAGTTGAAGTTGCTGGGCGGTTTGGGGACGGGAGGGGCCGAGTCGGGAATGGGGACGTTCTCCAGGTCTAAGAGGCGGAGCTTGATCTCCATGGAGAGGAGGATCTCTAGCTCACTGCGCATGGACTCGCTGCTCATCTCCTTCCCCAGGAGAACATTCAGCCCATCTGTCCACAAGCAAAACTGAGAGAGACAGCGAGAGAGAGAGAGAGAGAGAGAAAGAAAGAGGGGAGGGGGGGGGGATGGAAATGCTTTTTAAATACCTGTGAGAGATATTTTCCCCACCTCTTCAGCACCATCTCAAATTTTCCAAACTGTCATAAGAAACAAGAGCGAGCGAGTGTCGAGAGAGAAAGAGAGAGAGTGGGCTGAAAAATGGAATGGGCTAATGGAAAGATGAAATCTCACTCACATCTGTTCTGGAGGAGGCGACAAAATTCAAGCTGTACTCCTCAACATCATACATAATGCTGAACGCCAAATCCAACATCTCCTGCAGGATAAAAACACCATTAATATGCTTTCGAGACTCAGACGCTGTACTTTATACAGAGTCATGAAGTGTCAGCGCTAGACATGTCTTAAAGCAATCCAAAACTAATCCAAGACCATCAATTTTTGTTTTTCTTTCAGATATGAAGTAAAGAATTTCAGGCATCCTCAAGTTCAAGCTAATGTTGTTCTGATGCTTTTAAAAAAAATGTCATTTACAACTTAATTCACTGTGATATATTACACCAGATATAAAACACTTACTATAAAATACTAACTTGCAATTTAATTCTATGGCTAGAAAAAAAATACAAAAATGACATTATTTCATGTGTAGTTCCTCATTTTGACGGGTCCTCAACAGCTAACGCAACGTTCCATATTATCCCGTGTGAACCGTCACGCCAAATCATTCCAAAACAGATTATAATCCATAAGAAAAATAAATCTATACCAGATTCAAAACAATCCTAAAACTCCTGTAATCTTCGACCTCTTTAATTAGAATTGAAGGCAATATAATATTTATTATGTGTAAACTTTTAAACAAACTGGACACCAACAGAAGTGCCTTCAATTTAACCCTCATCAAAAAAAATCCAGATTGTATAAATATATAAATTATAATCATTCCCAATCATCCATGTCCTTAAAACACCATTTTATGTCCTTAATTTGCACACTGAAACATGATGGTCTCATTCTTTTTATGATGCAATATCACGTCTCCCCTGGTTCCCAGCTGTGGTGATCATTAAATAAAAAATAAAAATGACTTTCGGGTGACTTTAATAATTACTACATATTTATTAAACATGGGTCTCAAAGTATTTGATACAAAAATGTTCAAGAGAACAATCATTTCCATTCCAAAAAACAGAATTTTCTGTTAAATCGTATTTACAAAATTTTAAACATAGCTAAAAGTACACATCAGGAGAAAGAAGAGCAATGAAGAGGATGAACCTTGGTTTGCTTGCCCTTGTTATCTTTCATGTGAGGACAGTCTTTTCCGGTCAGCAGGGCTTTAATGTCTGCCACAGGAACTGGGAAAAAAATAACACAAAAAACCCCCAGGAAAAATGTACACTTAGTTTTCTGTTGTTTTTTTTTTCACTTATTCACAGAAAAAGAATTAAACACGGGTGTATCCCGTATCCAAGCGATTCAAAATGTACAGCAAAATAAGCGCAAAAAATTCAGTTTTTAGAAAAAGGCTGCGTTACATAGAAAAAGGATGCACCAACAAAATTTGAGAATAGTAGATACAAACCTTTAAACGGATATCACTTTTTAATATTTTATAGACCATTTTATTTCCTAGTATAATCTCGCACCAAATTGGTGTCAGTGAATTTGTCAGAGGGGTGCACAAACTTGTGCACTCCACTGTAACACTGCTTTCTTCGGTAAATTCACTCCTCATCATGTAGTAGTTCACTGAATGTGTGTGAAGGAAAACGTGAGAGTGTCACTCACTCTTGTTCTGTAGACTCTCGATGGATGGCGTCTCCGTCTCCTCGTCCACGTCTCCATAGTGCAGGACTTTGTGGTTAGGGGACAGCCGACAGTACCACAGTTTATCTGAAATTAACGGTGACCAATTTTAAAAAAAAAAAAAGTGTTTGTCATATTGTTGGAAGAGCTTGAATCCAGGGCTGGGAAACAAGGGAGTAAAATTGGTTGTGCCGTCTGAGTGGGAGGGGCATATTCTGTCTCGCCTGTCAATCACAGAGACACTAGGCAAACATGGGTGTCTGTAAGCACATGTAAGTGGAAGAGCGCGGATAAGATAGCGCTTTTGTCCGAGTGTCTTACGCCGCCCTGTGACGCAGCATGAGCAGCAGATGGCTGGCTTCCCGTGACTCAGAGGAAGCACGTATTAGCTTTCACCTTCTCTGGTTGGTATCATATGATAGGTGAGAGAGCTGGCTGGAGGGAACTAGCCAGTGACCTATTTATTATGTAGTAAACTTGTTCCTCTGGTAGCATATTAGCAACTCATTATTCATCCAGTCGAATGAGTGCACAGCGATCTCACAACTCATCTCCCTGAATGAGCCGTAATCCCACATCACGTACGTATGGAACATTGCAGAAAAGGCAGCTATTTTGTCTGCTTCCTGATATTTAAAGTTACAAGGGATTACATTTTGTGTGTGGCGCGATTCCCGTCCAGTCTGATGGAAATGGAACTGAAAGCACCTCACAGTGAAATGCAAGGAGGTTTGTTTCTTTTAAAGGTGGACTCACTTCTCATGAATTCTCACAAATTCAGCATTAATTGATTTTTTTTGTTTGTTTAAAAAAAATTTTATGTCTTAAGGACAATAAAAAAGGGGAGGGGATTTGAGGAATGTGCAGCGTTCAACGCAGGAGTGGGTACATGCTCAAAAAGGTCGAAAACCTCGAATCTGGTCCTACTCTGGTGCTCAGGAGGGATCATGTGTGAGGGAGGAGTTTCTCACCTTGTCTCCGGCGGCTGCTGATTTTGCGAAACAGAGTGCCATGACACAGACGGTTCAGTCTCTGCTGCCTGATCAGCTCCAACAACTCTGGCTTCAGACGCTCTTTCAGCTCGCTGCACAAATGAACACACACACACACACAGCAATCTGTCAAAGCCTCCTTGCCTTAAAGGGATGGTTTGGCAAAGAAATTCATTCAAATTCTTCAACAAAGACATGTTTGGTGTCAGAAATTCGCTTCTTTCGTTTTGCACTGGTGATTATAAGTAATGGCAATCTCACTCACCCAAAATATCTTCCACTAATACACAGACAAATTTTTATATTCGTTCTTCAAATAAGTTTATACACAACAGTCTGTATATATTTTCACGTTTATATTATCACATGGATCACCTTTTACGTTTTGCTACAATTCCTGCTTTTAACTTTGGGACCTAATGTCTAGTTTGTGTAATGATCCCATTATGCACTGAGGAAAAACATGATTCCGGGCATTCAAGATGGCCGCCTCTATAACATTATACAATTCAGCTACACGGTAGGGGTGGAGCGATATGACAAAAAGATTATGATTCTCGAAGGCATTTCTACAATACATGATATGAATAGATTTTTCTAAAGAAACTTCCAGACAAACATTAGAAAACGTGGTTGAATGTAATTTATTTCATGCACACAATTTTTTTTGAAAAGTATTAAAAACTAAATAAATATTTAAAAATTGAAAGGATAAAATTTTAAAAATCTATAAAGATGTTAACATTTTACAATTTTAAAGATTAAGTACAAAACTGACAAAAAAAAAAGGCACTGTCAAATTTAAAATGAATAAAAATTAATCACGATATCGATATTATATCATCATATCGCCCAGCCCTACTACACGGTGAAGTTTTGTTCATGTGTATAAATTATAGCAAGTTCCAATAACTGTGTCTTAAACCTTATCACCGAAGAACCGGAGTCATTTTAAAGCAGATATTTACTGAAAAGTTCTTGAGTGACTTCCTATTGCTCGAGAGCTACATTAGGCTCGTAGTTCTGGAGCAAAACTAAAGAATCAAATATCAGACAATAAACGTTTCGGCTCACAGACTGCATTTGGGGAAAGTAGTAAAACTACTCTATTACGTTCACACCCGTAATATTTCACATTTGGAGTGTAAGGGACCTACTGAACTCTTGCTACCTCTGTTTCAGTCCTAAGCAGCAGTTCATGGAGTGAACAGTTTACTAGCATTAACATTAACACAGTGCGTGCGTGCGTGCATGCGTGCGTGCGTGTGCGCGTCTCACAGCACGGGTGGTGCGAGTGTCTCCTCCTGGTGTAGTCTCTCTGTCTGACGCAGTTTGAGGATCTCGCTGTAGTTTAATGCATTCACTTTGTTCTTAAAGAGCTCCAGTGAGGTTGGTTTACTGGACAGAGTCCTTGTGATCTGCTCCCGCACCACCTGCATGACCTGTCGGAACAATCAAGTCGTCATCTTTTTGGTTTTCTGAATCAAACTCCTTTATGGTTTTAAAAGGAATAATTCACAAAACATGATACAACTTACACCACTTTATCCTTATACACTGCAACCCCACTATTATGAACTCTTTTACTATGAACTTTCGCATATAACGAACTAAAGTTCTTGTCCCCCACCTTTAGTGACGATGAGTTGGAGTCTTCAAAAAAAACAAACAAACCCCACATCATTGCACCATGCGCTCCTCTTCCCACCAGAGACAAACAGTAAGTAATCAAGTCCACAGTCAAGTTAACAATACGTGTTAATGCCATAAAACAAA
>JAOTRR010000001.1:33084879-33101801 GCA_028570945.1 Gogo arcuatus
GTGCTGGAAAACTAATGTTTGGAAATCTAAAATGTTTTTGTACTGACTTGATAATCATTCGAAAGTCATAAAATAAACTATAACAAAGTTTGTACTTAAAAAAAAAAATAGTACTATACTATATATACACCTGTCGTTATCCATCTATGTATCTCACACGCACACACTCATTATATCTATATTTATTTTCTATATACTTTATATAGACACCCATCTTCCTCTCTCTCCCTCTAGAGCAAATGAAGAATAGGACTAACTTGTTTCGTGGACGTTCCACAATATTAAACAGAACTATAAACCGATTTCAATTAATTTCTTTTTTTTAAATAAATAAAAAATGTAATCCTTGACATAGTGATGTGGCATAAAAGGAATTAAAAATCACTTTGAGATGAGTGGTCATAAGGAATCTACTTAAGGGTAGAAACAATAATTTCACTTTATCACATCATACCCTATCATGTTTTCCTACAACAGCATGTCCTCCAACATTTTATTCCTTATGTGGTCTGAAAATGCACTGTTGCCCTCTCAGTCCACTCTTCTGTGTATCAGATAGTTGAGTCATATCCTGCTATGAAATGAGAACCACTCAGCTAAGAAAAAAAGAAAAAAAAAAAGGGAAATTGAAATCCTGAAGCACACTGACTCATGAAAAAACAAGCAAACAAACAAAAATAAAAACACCACTGTTACAAAACTCATTTATTTCTTTCACAGATAGCCATTCTGGCAGGCTACTGCATTACAAATAACCTCAGTGGATGGCATTGAGACAGAAGAGTGAAGGCTGTAAAATTTCCCTGGACCTGAACTGAAGCTCTCCGTCCAGCAGAAAGGAGTAGATGAATGAAACTCGAGTGATCGTACTGCCTTAAAGTGCGAACATGGAGATGACCGCGTTGTCATCATCAGAGAAAAGAAGTCCGTTTTGTGCATACCATATTCATCTGTCTAACTAGCCTGTACAAAAATAATGATGGTGTACAACCATAAAAATATCCTTCGGCTAAAAGCAATACATTTTTAAAAATAGGGAACAATTATGTTCCAGAGAAGGTGTGCTAAACTGTTTACAGATGTAGACGTGGTGCTGAGCAGATTTCTTTCTTTACATAGCCATGCTCATATACAAACAGTACAAACTTATTTTAACTACAAGTGGAAATATATATACACATACATGCAAATGAATAACAGATGGAGGGACTATAGAACTGGACATAACAGAAGGAGAAAAAGGTTAAGCTCATTGCAAAAAAAAAAAAAAAAAAGTTTCAGAGGAGGAGTGACAGCTGTGTGTCGGCAGAATTACAGCTTAAATTAGACAAACATTAAAGCCAGCAGTTAGTTATGGGTTAAAAGTGAATGCATAAGGTTTTGTCCAGTTAAGTGACAATTAAATGAATATACAAATACGGGGGAAATAAAAACCAAAACGACGACTGATCTCAATCCACAGTGGAGTAACAGACCTAAAGGTTGAGAGAGGAACTGCTCTGCTGAGACCTTGATGAGTCCTTGAGCAAGAATCCTGATCTTCAACCGCCTTTGCAACATTAAACTGTAAAACACTACTGTGCTCGAATCGTCCCAAAACATCAGAAAGCGCATCACAGACCCAATTCAGCTCCTAAAGGAATATTTCACCCTGAAACATGAACATAAAAACACATTCATACTGAAATATCTGGGATGTGCTTAGCGAGTCTGGTCCTGATTTAATTCTTGTGAGAAGTTCAAAGACGGACACGGTTATTACTGGTGTTGTTTAATTGGAAAAGCAAAAGAGCAAGAGTTTCATTTCTCACTCTCACTGCAGCTACGACGACGACGAGCGGCAAAGTTCAAGCTTTGGAAGCTGATCCGTTTGAGCCGAGTGCACAGATGAAGAAATGAGAGAACTGAACAGATTGGAGGACTAAAGCGCTGCTGCATCACTCTCTCTATCTAGAGATGACGCGAGGGCTAAATCGATCAGCAGGTAGTCGAACAGAATTGTGGGTAATGCTAACCAATGGGAAAACAGACCATGCTGATGAAAGACGTTCGGACGCCACTGATTCTGAAGTTAATAATAAAAGCTGATAAGTAGTTTGTAATGTTCCAGTAATGTTTAAGGTGTTTCCAGACCTGTAACAATCCTTTAAAGATAGCTTATTAAATCTGTGATTTGCACCAGTACCATGTAATAAATCTTGTTTTCCCCAATGAGAAAGCTTCTGTTCATTTTTTAAGTCTGGAAACGAGCTCTGATGAGACAACTCGAAATATTACATACTGCTCCTTTAACACAATGTTGTTAAATTTGCTGGGATGTTCGAAACCCAAAATCTACACTGTATTTCTCAGTTATTCTGTAGTGCTCAGCCAAGCGCTCATACTTTTATAATATTAAGATGGTTTAAGACTACTTGAAAGACAAACGTGATGAAAACGGCTGTGTACGTGTAATGTAAAAGCAAATGTTCTGTAAACAAGCAACTTTACACCCACTTCTATAAACCAACAGACAAAACAGGAGAACAGTTTAAAAAACAAAACAAAACAACAACACAGGTCAGGGATTAGAGCTGGTATTCCTGCTGGTGTTTCTGATTGTGTATTTGATCAACGTAGCAAAATAATGCCTTCAATCCTAGGTAAAGAACCCAGTTCAAACGTGTTTAAAAAGCACGGCTGTTAAAATAAATCGCTGAAGTTTCGTGTTAGGCAGAGAGCAAGGCAGGGGAACGGTCTGTGACACTTTTCAGTAGATCACTGCTTTGGGTAAAGGATATTACAAAAGAGAAATGAAAACAAAACATAAAACATACAACTTTTTGTACACACATAAAATCAGCTTATTTCACATGGATCTGAAACGCAGCCAAACCTTTTAAATAAAAAGGTGGGCTTCTTTTGTTAAATACAGGTGCACTAATCTCATCACGTGCATGCGGAGGTCAAAGGTTGGCAATAGGGACATCAAAAAGGTCACACAGGCCCTCGGTCTCGTCCAGGTTATAGATGTAGTCGTGGTCGCCAGGAGGTGGTGAGAGGCGGAGGAGTGGAGAGAAAACTAGAAAAGAGAAAGGGAGAGAGTGAGAAAGAGGGACTCTGACATTTCTGATACTTATCCTTGGAAAAAAATATATAATAATAATAATAATAATAATAATAATAGAAAATGTAAATATACACATTTATAATTTGGAAATAAAGTAATTCAACTAAGTAATTTATAAATAAAAATCTAAAAAAAAGTTTTATTGTTAATAAGTGTAATGTATTTAAAAAAGGAAATAAAATATTAATGAGCAATAGGAGACAAAATATCCACTAAAATGTTTAACCTTTATAAGTAAGTTCTTAACCACTTAACCACAAACTTAAAAAAAAAACAAAAAAAAAACACACAGAACACACTTTTTTTAAATAATATCTTACTTGTCCAGTTCGTTTATTTCTGGACCGTTATTTTAGGATCTCCATGGAGATTGTACAGGGACATAAGGACTGTAAAAACTGCCTGTTAGTAAATACGAAATCCTCATGGAAATGCATGACACTTTTTTTTTATGCCGCCCTTTCTGCAGGAAATGGTTTCAAATAATGACTATCCTATTAGAAAAGGGAAACTGATTGATTCGTGCTTACAAGAAGAAAACAGAAAAATATATCGGTGAAACACTCCACAGTAACTAACACAATACACCCCCCCCGATGCATCATTATCTAGTTTACCTTTAAAAGTATCTCCTAAATACACTTTCCTTCAATCTATCAACATAGAAAAAAATCCCTTAAATTCCAGAACAGAAAAAAAAATTACATTATTTTATTGTTTAAATATAAAATACTTCACATAAAATCGTACACACATCTTCAGTGCAGCGTTCACAGGTTTGAAGCTTCTGTAATTCATCTTCATGATTAGTAGTAAACTATGTACAGATGGCTTGGTTTATGGCCAGCTTTACCTTCTGATGACATGAGCTCTTCCAGTAGATCTGCACTCATGATTTCTGCACAGACAAAACAGGAAACACAAATAAACACCACCTCATCTGTACTCATCTCCTACTATGACAGAAGCTACACAATTTTAACACTTTAAAAGGTGCATTAGGTAAGATTTGTGAAAAATAGATCTCTAACAGTTAAACATGTGGAGTCGAATGATTTTTTCCCCTTTTACTCTTTTCCAACCATGTACACAAAGCTCTGCCCACAACATTTACAGTAACACCATTAGCAAGGACTGTCACGACATCATTTTCAAGTGAACTTGGATATCCAGCTGCTCGAAACTTCTACTCACGATGATTTGTGAGGATGTGAAAGGGCACTGTGGGCGTGTCTATAAAATGACTGTATTTGGACTGGCCTCTTGCCAAACACATTCTGGACCACAAAGCTGGTTTCTAAAGCTGACCGATAAATCGTATTTTCGTCGTCATGTGCGAAATGAACATGCGCAATAAATGCATCGCGAAAGACTGCCTGAATAAGAAAAATCGTTTTATTTACACGCGCCATACCTTCACACTCAGCATGCGAACGTTTGACCTATCAGATGGAGCCTTGGATAGAGGGTATGCGCTGGCGGCACTTTCCCACCGGAAAACACCCCCCCTCAGTCGCACCGAGTGGCTAAACATGCTACATGCTTTAAACATGGCTGCTTTTATTAGGGGAAACTGCAAAACTGAGAGTAAAACAAAAATGATTACCTGCTTAAATTAAAGGCAGTTGGACTCACCAGTGATCCATACAACTTACCAAAGAACCAGTGGTCCATGAACACTGACATGTGGCTAGGAATCAGGTTTCCTGACATTTATATTATAAGGCATGCAAAAGCCTAGATGTTTGGTCATACTTCAAGGCAGGACTTGTTGGCGAAATTAAAGTAATGAGGACACCAATGGATATTCTGGTTGTATATGGACAGTTTTGTACACATTTTTATTTTATTACAACTCTGACACAAAATGGCAACCGCAAACCCACATTTCGGTGCCTGGATTCCAGTTGTTTCTGCAAATTGCAGCGATCCAGTTGCTTCTCTTTTCTTTAGCTCTTCCCCCCCGGACTCAGATTTCTTGTTGAATTTATTTGTACACTCAATCCCACAACAGCTCTTTCTCAGTTTAGATGCGTTTTTCATGGTATTCGCTGCCACTCAGCAAGTAAGCCTTTCTGCCACTCAGCGGGTTTAACCGCATTGACTTCTGCCTACTGTGACATCACGTGTACAGCCTCTATTAGTTGGGTATTCATGTGCAATTTGCTCAATAAAAGCATGCTCAAAATAGTTTATTTCATTTCTTTATTCAGTGGGCATAAGCTATTCAATGCTAGGGGTCTATGTTAACAGTGTACCTAATAAAGCAGAAAGACATAGGAACTATATAACTAACATGTACACTTCGGTTATATCATAATATTGAACAATGTTAGCGCACATCGCAGATTTTCCTCATATCGTGCAGGCCTACTGGTTTCCAAAATGTTTTTTTAAGCTACGTAATATACTTGTTCTGAGACAAGAACGTAAACTTTGCTAATGCAGCATGGTCAGGTAGTGAACAAAACTACAATAACATGTTAATTTAAATGTGGCTTGTCTGAGTGTGATTCTCAGTAACATTTCAAAACAGCACAAAAAAAAAAATCCATCTTTAATATTTATCAAATTAATTTGTAAAATAAATGAATAAACAGAAGAGAAGACTGGGAGTTTCTCTCTCAACCCCATTTGTATCAAGTGACCCCCACACATGGAGATCCTCTAATTTGGGAACCCCTGCATTATATGGTAGCTAATGTCAAGTAAATGTCACTTTTATCGACTAAATGAAATGCCAAAGTGTGAACGCATTCCAATTGGAATAACGGAGAATTTTCAGACTTTCTGAATTTTCCCCACAACACAAATGCAGCATAAGCACACAGAGTCATGAAATTATTGTAAATCACAATACTATTCCCTTTTTTTTTTTTCTTTTTTTTTTTAAACAGGATACTAAGCCGTCACATATCAGACGATAAACATTCTCACCTTTAGTAGGATCAAACATTTCTGATAGTTCTTTGGGGAGATCCAGCACTAAAAAGAAGTGAAACAAACAAGCAAAAATTAATTAAATAAAGTTAGCTTAGCTAAAATAAAAAAAATAAATAAAAAACACAAAGCAAGTTCAGCAAATACATAAACACTAAGCATAATTTAGTTTTTATTCATCAGCGGAAAAAACAGGATGCACGCTCACACTCTGAAGGGTCGGCTTTGATTGGTTCAAAGACAGCTGAGGACTCGGGAAGCGACGAGCTGCTGTCCAATGAGGCTGAGGACTGAAGTTGCTGGCTGACCTCTGCTGGATTCTGATTGGCCGGTGTGTCTGAGGGGGCAGCACTGGGGACTTCTGTCACACAGAAAGACAGACACTAAGAATGTAAGACAGACACAGGGCAAAACCAAAGATAGAGAAGATTTAAGAAAATCAGGAGTTGCTCAAGTCCAGCTCTGGGAAGCTGAGGTAACCAAATGGTGTACACTAAGATTATTGGAAATGTATTACGGCTCTTTTATCTGGCCCCTAGCACGGAAGTGAAAACTGTTGGCTCACAAAACATAAAAGATTTTTCTGTCCAGATGTACAACAGCAGTGCTGCTCTTGGAATCAAAATATTGCCAGATGTAGCTTTAATTTTTCATATCTTCACGCGTTCGTGTCGATTTTAAATACCGACTCCTCAAACAGCCCAGTATTCCTAATTAATTCCCAAGTAAGGATTTAAGGACAAGGTTTAGGAAGAATTTGAAAAGTGTTTAATCACCTTCAGTTTAAGCATCACTTTTAAATCCACATATACATAAATCCATTACTTGAAAACTCTTGTTCTAGTTTTACTCAACACACACAGATGTCAGCCTCGTCAGCGATGGCATGATGCAACGGGATGATCGCAGCCATGATATTAAAATGCCATCTGAAGTGTGGCAGTGTTTGAGAAATTCAAACCAACACACCATTCAAACTAGCAAACTGTCAAAAAAAAAAAAAAAATTTCTCTCTAATTTAGTCTTGGCCAATTCCCACCCACCAATCAGGTCTCCCCTACCAATCCGGGAAGGTGAAGGCTATCGCGTGCTTCTTCTGAGACATGTGAACCACGTCTTTTTGAGCTTCATAGAACAATGGAAGAATGAAAACTGTCCTAGACGTATTCAACATGAATTTTTGTTCTAAAAAAACAAATAATTGTCAATATGTTTTCAGTTTATCAATTTTTCAAAGAGGAACTTGTACGGGAATGAGCTGGAATGATTAAAGAAAGATTTGTAAGGTTTGGTGTGAAACCTGTAGCAGAAGCAGCAGTTGTGTTTGCAGGCCTCTGGTTATTAACGGCTGTACTTGTTGTACTGTTGCCTGCAGGTTTGGTGGCAGGGGCAGTGACAGGAGCAGACGGCGCAGAAGCCGAGGAAGCTGGAAGACTCTGGAGCATGTCTTCCGGAGGGGGAACAGGTAACACGACCGGAGAGGAGCTGGCTGGGTCCTTATTCACCAAGAGAACATCGATAGGGCCCGAGGAACTTTTCAAGTGGATCTGGTACTTCTTTTGTCCGTTTACAACCTAAAACAGTAAAGCAATTCATTATTACCAGGAAAATATCAACAACTAAATGAGCAGAGTAGACGCCAGGTTTCATAGTGATATACAGTGTATGATCAGACACTCACTGTTGATTTTATCTGATCAGCTTCAGAGGTGTTTGCAGAAATATTTCATTATACTTTCCCCCATTTTTAAACAGACAATTACTGTGCTAGTGTGATATTTTTACACTATGTACATGCATGTGATTGGCAAAGAACAACAACAAAAAAAAAAAGCAGAAAAACATACAAAGCACAGAGCACGGCACGGCAGGGACGCCCCCTCCTCACCCACCCCATACCCCTGGACCGGGATCCCTGAGGCTTTTTGCAGATGTGCAAACACTACTAATTTACTTTATTTACTGTTAAGTGAAAAATCAATCAATAACTGATCGTCTGATTGATCAATTCACAACAAAGTCAAAGTTATATATAATGTATGTATATATAATACATATCATAATAATAACAATAATAATTTTGACATACCGGCAGGGCTGGAGTGGGACTCACCCCAGGAGTGTCATCCGAGCAGCCTACACACTCACTTGGGATGCCCACAATGACAAACCTACAGTTTAAATTCTTTTGACTATTTATTTTCAAAAGATATTGCACAGTAGGCACCAACTACAGCACAAATTAAATAAACACAGTATATGCAAAAAAAACAAAGACGAATAGGCCTAAAATAAACAAATGGCTATAGCTAATTTCAAATAAAGACATTATCAAAATTATATTTTGACTAAGATCATTCTAACTAATTTTTTACGCATAAACAGGCACTTTACCTTATTTCCTTTCAACTGAACTGCTCTGATATTTACTACACTACTGATAAACCTACACAGTAGGCCACGGGTAATGCAATTATGAATAAGGCTTCTCAGAGATTACAAAAATAGCAAACATCTCGCACACAGATGTCACAGCCATTTGAAACTAACAAATCAGTCATTAATAAATACCCCTGCAATGCTCTGAAAATCCCTTGATGCTAAAATTAGTAACACTAAACTGAAAGTAGCTTGAAGACGAAGGAAAAGATGGGCTGCCTAGAAATTGTAGGTAAACTGCATTTATATTATTTGCACTGGGACGATCGAGTGCTACACCGTGTCTCCACAGATACCCGCCTCAGCAGCTGCATCGCTATCATCTGGGCTTGCTGCTGTCACAAACTCTCGACTAACTGTAAACTGGTACATTTGTCATGGTACTCATGTGTATGCGAGTATGCAACTCGAAGCGCAGCTCCCTGCAGCCTACAAGTAGTTCCAAGTTACTATGCGAACTAAGTTTATTGCATCACTAATCCGCAGCCCGCTAGGAATTCTTGCAGTTCTCCTGATTATCCACTCCAGCATCGCATACCTGAATTATCCGATCCAAACCTGCGACCTTCTTGTCAACTGATGATGTAGGTACACAGGTGCATTAACATGGGAAGGGGGCAGGGGGAGCCGCACTGTACATAAAACGTCCTCCCACGTGCCTGCGCAGGCATGGAACTGGGCATGTTTAACTCAAGACGGATACAAGCAAACAAACATACATCCTCGTGGATACTTGGAAAGGAAAGAAATCTTCACGCACTTCAGTCTATAGATATAGCAGCTCATATCCCCACCCCCAAAGATTTTTATGGATCTGCATGATTCACGTGCGTCAGATTTTCACAGACTTTCAGGAAGGCATTTTCTCACCATTTTGTGAATCCATGCCAAAAACATTGCTACACAAAACCACATGCAGCAATCTGCCCAGTGCCCACCCACTGGTTATCACATACAGCCAGAAATTTATTGACGCATCAAGCAGCACCGAGGGAGGTAAGGAAGCAGACGTGCCTCAAAGTGAAACCAAAGAGCTATGAGAGAAAAGAAGACCTGCACTTACAGACTCTGGCATCGGCACTTCCAGCTGTGTGCCTGAAGGCGCTCGGATCGCTAGCAGAGTGTCACCTAGAGGCAGAAATGAGATTGAGAGAGAGAAGTGTGACTCTACATGAACGAAGATTTTTTTTAATGCTATGCAATCTTCACAATCAGAGCATCTAAACTCAGCATGATTAGCATGCATGTGGTAACGGTGATATCCCACACCTGTGTGTTAATGAAAGACGAAAGAAAGAACCTACCTTTAAAGCAGTTACAGAGGTCTTGATGCGTCACATAGGCCAGAGTACGACTCGTTAAGGACATAACAAAAGCAACAACGCGTCTATGGCTGCTTTTATACTGCGAAGGTTTTTCCCTCAACCACCAGCACACACAGCTTCTTTTTTTTTTTTTTAAACCTCCTGACCAATCAGGTTGCAAATTAGAGGCAAGTGAGAAAGAACAAACATGGATGAAAAAACGAGACTTTGTATTGAGCGAATGTGGAATTGAAAATAATTCCCTCTCAACATTCCACTTTAGCTAAAATTAACAGCCTGTGAATTTATTGGACGTTCACTGTTACACGGCGTGGCTGCATACGGCCAAGTTACAAAGCTACAGCGAAGGCAAACAATCATCATCATCATCTCCTGGATTATTTATTATTTTTTCCCATTTTTTTTATATGAGAATAAAAAGCATCCTGTCCCAAAAGAAGAATCATTAATATGAAGCTTCCTATGTGAAACATTTGTTCATAAATATCTGTGTGTGTGTAAGTAAATAAGTGATTTAAACTTGACACCGTGATCCGTATATAAATCTGCAGTGACTCATCACCGGTTATACACTTTGAAGTCGATCAACTGAGGTTCACATTAGTACATGTCCTCGTAAAAAAGCGTATACACACACACAGGAACCATATTTCTTGCTCCTGCAAACGAACCATTAACAAAGAAATTAGTTCTTATCCAGCTTGATAAATGAGGCCAGTGTGCAAGTCGAGGCGTGATTTCTTTTCTTTCAACACTTTTACCTTGTGCAGGTAAATTTATGAGTTTTCACTTTTTTACTCTACCCAGAGTCAAGAATTTGTAGCTGTGCATCAACTTTTACCAGAAGAGTTATTATTTCGATGAGAAATTGCATTTTGACTTAACCCTTTCACGCACAGTGCCTTGCACACGTATAGACAGTCAATAATTTAAGGCTCATTTTTCGCAATGCTCGAGGAATAAGATGTAAATCACCTCCAGTAATGCTCTCAAGTGATTTGTAAATTAACAAAAACCACTGTAGCGCTTTACAATATTTGTTGTCAATATTTACTAAACTACTATACATATGAAAATATTGAGCTGGACTCAAATCAGATTTCTAACAAAATTAGTTGTTGCTTTAAAAAAAAAAAACAACAACAACAACTAGTGGTGATTTTGGGAAGATGATCTTTTTTTTCCCCTCGCTGCAACAGTCCTACTGTGTAAATTTTGCACGTTCAGAAACGATATTTTCTAAAACATTTGTGTTCAACGTTACATATTTTAGACCTGAATGTTAATTTGACATTGGAAGATTTAATTTCTTAATTTTATTATTATTATTATTATTATTATTATTTCAGGCATACTGCAATTTTAGCCTTTTTTTTTTTTTTACTCATGGACAGTCCATTTACTTCCTAATACAAGTAATATTTAAAACAGAATCAAAATTCATACATCATACAATTTTAAGTTTAAAGAGAGAGAGAGAGAAACTATAAAAGAATCTGGATATGCATATGAATAATTTACGCATGAAAGGTTTAAGTAAAGAATTTGGCTGTTCCTACCTCAGCTCAAGGCACCTGATACAACGATACGACAAAAGCAATCTGACTACGATTTAACAACACGAGAAACGAGAAAGCCCGACTACACCAATCTCCATAGTGGAAGAAAACCTGAGTGAAGGATATGGACTGTTCTGTGAGTCGTCAGTCACATTTTTGATGCTCTGCTGCACCCAGACCCTCTGCTGGTCCAGCTCGTGTTCTCTTCTGTCCAGATCTTCCAGCTCCAGCTTCAGATCTATCAGCTTATCAGCAATCTCTCGTGTGTTGCAGCCAGGACCTACACCTCTACACACACACACACACACCTGTGTTAAATCAGTATTGATTTTGAGTCAGAGTTCAATCCTCCTTTTTGATTGGTCAGAAGGTGATTCATTTTCTCTAACAGCAGCTCTGACAGTAGTGCAGGTTTATATTAACGCGCTCCTTCTGATACATTATCACTTCTATAGTAACGGCTCACTCAAAGGGACTTATACTGCAAACATTCCACAAAATCAGATTTGAGAGAGAAAAAAAGAGAAGCTGGTGAAGGAACAACTGATTATAGCTGCTATAACGTAAGTGAGAACAGTAAATAACTTATTTCACAAGATGATGTTCCACAACATTTAACGTATCTATAAACGGACAAAAATACATGATGCATCAATCTTTAGTAAAAAATAAACATTGTAATCGTTGTAACTGTAAAAGATTAAAAAATTTTATGGTGTAAGAGGAATAAAACACTTCAGAGCATGCTCTTATTAGAAAATAATCAACTTCTACGTCATAACTATTTTAGTGTGGCTTCACCACACCACCCTGCTGTTGATTATTTTCTCATAACAGCATGCTACGGCTTTTTGTTGGTAAAGTTCAACCACTCTTCACTGAGGAACGAGCCTCACTCACTTCCACTGAATGCTGTTCTTAGATTTCTTCTCAATCAGCCCGATGCCCTCGAGAACGTTGGTGATGTCGTATATCCGCCGCTTCTGCCGTACGGCCAGCGTATCAGCAGCCTGGGGGGAAAGAGAGCGAGTAAACAATAATACACATCAGGATGTGAAGGGGGGAAGGGGGGGGGGGGCATTGTTCTCATCATGTTTACTCAGTCTGTGGAAAAACACAGTGGTTGAGTAACTTAAGTTATAATCATCACAGACAACTGTTGCATGTTGTCATTTTTTCAGCTGTTATTTCTCACTCTTGGGTTGTAGGAAGAGGCACAGAAACACTCCGTAAGCCGAGAAGGAGACGAGATCTTTGTGCGTTTTAAACAAAAGGACATTTCCAATCATTGTGCAAATCGAGTGAGCGAGAAAACAAACACTTCCAGTGTAAGGGGTTTTTTTTCCTGTTAGCTATTCATAATCATTCACTTAAGGTCTCTAAATCATTTCAGTAATGTTTTAGGTGCTTTTCAGAAAATAACATGAACTTGTAAAGTGTTTTTTGTGGTTTGGTATGTGGTGTGGTTTTTGTTTGCCTGCACAGACAACACACCACTTTATTAAAATTGCAGTTAAATAAAAAAAAAATTCCCATTAATGAGCTTTCAATTTTAAGAGTGCTTTCACATTAGGGTTGGGTGATATGACCTAAAAATTATATTGTGATTTTCCTGACATCTTCATAATAACGATATTTATTACAGTATATATTATGCTATGAACATAATGTTGAGACAAAAGAATGACAGCACACACAGATTGTGTGTGTGCACGCTCACATGCACGCATGCGGCCAGTTCATGCTGGTCGAACACCCGTCATAATCATAAACGTGCATCGCTAAGCACACAGGGCACTCGTTCATGAGCTCGTGTTGCACTTGCAACTCGTGTTTTTGCTCTTTGCTCCAGGACTCTACCTGGATTTGCTTTGCTTTTGTTCCCAGTGTTTTGATCATAATATAATAGGCCTAATATTTATTAGGCTAGTTTTATGCATCATGCTACGTTATACAGATTCTTCATTGATGTATTCATGAGGTTAAAATCACTGCAGCTGCCTGTTCGTTTCTGGAGGACAGTTGATACTTCTGCTAAATCACGATACTCACGATATTCAGTTGGCTGATGATATGAATGGTCAAAATCATGATAATGATAGTTTATCGAAACATCACCCAGCTCTATTTCACAAAAGTACTGTTTAGTCTTTTCAAATAGATCCATGGTGTGTTTTTGATCGTAATGCGTTCTTTAGGCAGGTGAAAGTCACACTCGAGAGCGTGAGCGAGGCTCCCTCGGTCCGCTTCTAACTCAACCCCGACTGCGGTGTTGAAAGCAATTTGACTCCGAACTGACTCAATCACTGGAAGCGAACCAAACATGATGCCTGTTGTGTCCTACCAATTTTCTGCAGATTTGAGCAACTAAACTGAGCCAAAGGACAGAGCTGTAGAGCTACAGACACGTAATATGTTCTGGAGATTTGGACAGACAAAGACCTTAAAGAGAAAATAAACACTGTATTTACCTAATTATCAATTATCAAAATGGTTATTTATCGCCGACTCCACGTTCATCACGCTTGGGGAGATTTTTTTGTGATTTCTACACACTCTTGCCAATGTTTTTCTGTCGCTGTGAATGAAAAAGTGTTTTACGAGGACGTTTTCACCCTTACACATTCCTCAACCACCTCTTTTTTGGGTTGTGAAGTGTGAAATGAAACCAACAGGAAAAATTTTCGGACGCACACTTGACAGACTAATAGGTGTGAAAGTTGACCCTCTGGCTATTTCTGTACAGACCATATGAGGGGAAAAAAACAACAAAAAAAGACATGTCTGGTTGATGTGTATCTAGATTTTGTTTGTTTTTTTTGTGGTGTGTGAAGCATAGCTAGAGGGTCTGCACTTCTTTCATGACGTAATAATGACCATGATCAATTACAAGCTACTCCAAGCTGTTATAGTTGCGAGTTTCTGTGTAATTTCATGTCCTGTTAAATGCAGCTTTTCAGTAACACGCCGCCATTTTAATTTTTTTTTAACTCTGGGACGCTTTCAATGTGCGCATGCGTTATCATACATTGCGCATGCGCACATATGGTACAAGAAAAGCCTTCAAGTAATTTTTGATCAAACTCGAAGGTTTTTTTGTTTATAGTTATCTTGAAAGAAATTGCAAGAATTACCAGAGAATTTTATTTTCCAAACCTTCTGTGAAAACAGTAAAATAATAATAATAATAATGGTAATAATAATAATAATACTCGGTGCATGACTAACAACTAAAATAGTTAAATTACTTAATTGAAAACTTTACATTTTGGAACATTTTAGCTCTTATGGGAAATGTTTATTTTGATGAGAAAACTTTTCTTTCAAACTTTCAGGCCCTCTCTCCGTCCATCTCCCAATCAAGCGACCAACTTTCCGGCTGAATCTCAAATGGCTTCACATCACGCACATAGGGCACTACATAGAGTGCACGCGCCATTCTTTTGCAGCCTACGTAGAGCGCATATCAAGGGAACACGCGGCCATTTGGGACGCAGCCAAAAGTAAGTTTGTTTTTTGTTTTTGCCGTGATGCTTGTGTATAGAAACAAAGCACGCTCCGCAAAGATTTCGACCACTCTGTGTGGAAAATGATAACGATGGGAAAGTTAGATAGAGTAAAAGGAATTATTAAATTAAACAATCAGCGAGGTAGTGAGTTAGCAAGCGTGCTAGCTAGCTAGCTAGCTAACGTCACGCTTACAGCTTTGAGGTCCAGCACTCCATCCTTGGCTTCTTGTAGCAGGGTGACAAACTTGGTGGTTAATAATCCGAGGCTTTTTTCGTGGCGACTCGGTGTAGCCGGCTGCATCGATTCTCCCATCGCTCCTGATTCGTTTCGTCCAGAATCCAAATCCATTCAATTTTTATTTACAGCCGTGTTAGTTGGTTGTCCGTCTCAGTGAAGCTACGATTCTGGCGCCTAAACCTTCTGCTTCCCGTTACAGGCCGGAAAACATCCCGAAGCATGAGGCCAAAACTCAGCTCTTCGACCGCTTTTACCGACCGGTCCGGGTCGGCTCAGGATCCGGGTTGTTCCTCAACCAACTAGTCCCCGAAAAGCAGCTCAATAACAACTAGAGAACACACACATTCACGCTGAAACACACACCGGCGGTGCTTTCCTACTTGAATTGACTGAAGCCGTTGGAGGAGCAATGCATCATGGGATATGTTGCTCGAAAAAAAAAAAAAAGGAGACCGGGTGCAATTCGAGACAGTTCCGCTAGAGGGAGACATAGTTTTAAAAAAACAAATAAGCAAAGGCGTTATATTTAATGTTACTTCAGCAAAGTCATTGTGGAACGCTTACTCACAACGTACTTACACTATATGATCAAAAGTATCTGGACACCTGACCATCACACTCATATGTAGGCCTTGTCCAAACTGTTGCCACAAAATTGGAAGCACACAATTGCACAGGGTGACAAGGCAGTAACGAAATCTGAACGCAAGTGGGCAGCTGGACACCTTGGAGATTCGTGATAGACAGACGTGTAAACGGAGATGTGTCTCGGCAGTCCATTTCTGATCCGATCGCTCAAGATGCATTTTAAAACCAAGTGTAAACAGGGTCTAAGAGGCCCAAACCTTGTTCCAGCATGACAAAAGCAAGCTGACATGGTTTGTCAGAAACCAGAGCCCTGAGCTCAACCCCACTGAACACCTTTGGGATGAACTGGAACACTGGCTGCACCCTCACCTGACATCAGTACCTGGCCTTACTAATGCTCCTGTGGCTGAATGAACACAAATCAACACTGCCAAAATCAAGTGGAAAGCCTTCCCAGAAGAGTGGAGGTCATTATAACAGCAAAAGGGGGAACAAATCTGGAACAAGCACATATGTGTGTGATGGTCAGGTGGCCGTAGTCTACAGAGTATTTTCCACAATAATTTTATAAAGACAGGTACATTTGATAGGGACAGTTAAAATTTGTTATACAGTGAATAATTCAATTCCATGAGCTTTGCAGGCATGACTGTTACAGCGGTTAATGTTGTGTTAAAAAGGATTGAAATGACAAATACATTTTATTCACGTTATTTATAAAAACAGAGTAAAATAGAGCACATCAAATAGTCACTCAGTAAATAAGACTACGGTACAGTTTCATACACTTAGTACAAAATGAAGAAGCCAGGAATGAAATGGGAAATTTCATTCATCTTCAGTAAATGTTTCATCCTGGTCTTGATCCCAGTGAATCTGGAGCCTATCCAGAGAATGAAAATGATAAGATGCGCAGTCTGTTGTGTTAACGTTTTCATGGTAGAGGACAATCTGATATCTGCAACCCTCAAATCATGCTGAAAAACATGACTGTGCAAATTTGTATAGCTGCACAGACAAAGCACTTTCTCCTGATTGCTGATTTAACCCAAGGCTTATTATGTAACCAATACAAATATACACTGCCCTCTACATTTATTGGCCCCCCTTGTAAAGATTAGTAAAATGGATTAGAAAAAAATCCACCTTTTGGTGAAGTCGCTTCATCTCACACTGAAAAAAAGAGAAAAATCCAACCTTTAATTGAAATAAATT
>JAOTRR010000001.1:33128671-33142590 GCA_028570945.1 Gogo arcuatus
CTTGACTCAGTTCGTGCTGTCAGAAAAGTGGGGGTGCGCTTATAGGGGCAGGTGCGCTCATTAGGTCGAATACAGTAATTCAGGTTCAAAGTCCAAGACAGCAGGGCTGGGCAATATGGTGCAAATTCAATATGACAAATTACTTCACAGTATGCATTTCTGAGATATTGTGGATATCAATTTTTTTTTTAATAATTAGAAACTAACAAAGGATATCAACATTCAAGTTGTTTTTTTTTTTTTGGCTTCATTTTTAGCATGTAAATTTTGCACAGATTTTATTTTCCTCTTCCCTCCCAGGAGGACAAAGCAAAACACCGACATGGCCAATTCAGACGGAAATAAACAGTAGCGCTTGTAAAATAGGAAGTTACCCCAGGACCTAACAAATTTAATCCTGTCCAAATAGGGTTTCTGAACTCCACCTTGCACTGGCTTCGAAATTTAAAAAGGAGTTTGTTCACCACTATGTTCCCACCAATGTTTCACTAGTGTCTCCAGATATGTATACTCAGAGACCAAGTCTGACCCTGTGAGACTAATATAGCCAGCTCAGTAACAGTAGGGAGCAGGTTTCCTACCCCCCCCCCCCCCCATCAAGCTTTCATCCTTCACACATCATTGTAACAGTAGAACCTGAGAAGCACTTTTGCTTAAACTGAGCTAGTATGCACTTTTGAGTAAACAAATAGGATACTAAAAAAGGTGACTAAAACCAGGTTTCTTTCCAGTGACTGCATTATACTGGTAAGCATGTAATTTAATACAGTTCTCTGAAGTGTAAAGATTAGATGGTTAGTGTAACATTTAAAATTAGCACTATGAAGTTGTACCTGGGAGCTGTGAGGAGAGGCTGCCGATGCCCCCGAAGGCCGTGCTGGGGTTGGGGTTGGTCAGAGGGGGGAAGGCCTTGGCAGGGGACTGAGGGTTGCTGAAGGCCGAGCTCAGAGACGTGGGGAAGCCTTGCATGTTCTGCGTGTGAGAAGTGGCTGAGCCACCCAGACTGAGAGAGCCCATCGCAGTGAGAGGGTCCACCTGAACCACACAGTGCAGTGGTCACTCAGCCATCATCAAGGCAAAGATTATATCTGACACTAATACAATGCTGACACTGACACAGCAAAACCATACCGGGGAAATAGCATCCAGACTGCTGGTGCTGGGTGCTCGACCCTTTGGCATGACTCCCGGTGGAGGCTGGCGAGCCTTGTTCATCACATTGCTACAGTTGGCCACCATGGTCAGGATTGTCTCAGACAGCTCTTGTGACACACTCCTGACACAGCACAAGGGACACAGGTCAAAAAATATACCAAAACAATTTTTACAATACATTACGCAACACCTTTCAATAATCTCATTGTACTGTTCACACTACACGACTGTCACAATTTGTTGATTTGTAAACACAACAGCCTGCACACTACACAACTGCAGACAAGGCTCTCACACTAAATCTTTCACATGGGAAGATCCCAAACCAAGCACCCTAATTTCTCATGAAAATAAACACAAAAGCTAGGCATGTAACAACTCACCCAATTCATGATTTGATATTGGGTTCACAATTCGATTTTTCCATGATTTTTTTTTTTTTTGGAAAAAAAGAATTTTATTACCAAAAAAAGAAAATGCAACATTTTCCTATTCTTTATCAACCTAAAGATTCCTTTGGTAAAATTAAAAAAAAAACCTTGTTTCATTTTCTTAATAACCAACAATTATTTACCCACATTTGTAAAAGTTGGAGTAAAATATAATAGCAAATTACCTAAAATATTCCTATTATTAAAAACGAAAAGTTAACAAATAGACCTTTCCTTACACTTTTTATAAAAACTTGTACTACTATCATCTGCTTCTTTTCTTTAGCTTTCAGCAGTATGTAAAAAGAGAGCTCCGATTTCTTCTTAAATCTATTTGTACAGCCAATCGCACCTCTTTCCCATTTAAGACTGTTTTCACTGCATTAGAGCTGCGTTACTTCTGCCGAGGGTGAAGTCACATGCAATCCCTCTATTGTACCTTCTGCTGTAGAAAGAATGCAATCACAGCTAGTAAAAACTAAGATTACACAGCCTGATAAGTCATGATTCATGTGCCATCGATACGAATAGTCAAATTTGTACTGCGATTCTTTGCATGATATATATCGTTAGATGCCTTAAAAAACAAACAAACAAAAAAAAAACACCTGTCCATTTTCTGACTTATTAAAATGGAGTCTGTGCAACTGGCTGTGGCAGTTGTTTCTACAATGTTTTGTAGAGGAGGGGGAAAAAAAAAAAAAAAGGGAAATATGAGTAAATGTGGGGGAAGTAAAGGTTGAGGAGATATGTCGGCAACAAGGACCGTCTGGATCAGCAAAGAGAAGTGCAAGTTTAGTGCAATAAAACATGAATACTTTTGTACTGTGCAAAATGATGCATTCTATTTTTGTTAAAACAATTTAAGTAAGAAGGGCCAAATCTTAAACAAAAAACACTGTGCTTACAGTAGTTCACTATCAGACTGACTGGCTGTTACATGTGGCTGTTTTTGCTCACACAAGCTTCATCTCGGAGAACTTCAAACATCTCTGACCCGCTCACCAAGCGCCAAACTCAAACCTGCTACAGGGAAATCAGGTAGAGTGCATTCAGCATGAGACATTAAATAACCAAGTTGTCATTTCTCACCCTGCACAGGACTGCAGACAGGCCAGCATAGTAGCCAACGTTTCTGGAGGCAGTTGTGCACTTTTTGGCTGGTCTTTTTCCGGAGCCAGTCCTCCCATGATGGTGGGACAGCGTCTCTTCAGGAAGGTTACGCAGGCCTGAATGAACGGCTCCTACAACAGACAGCACAGTACAGACAAGTTTCTCAGAGTCACATCAACCCAAAACTGGTCGTAGGA
Organism: Gogo arcuatus; assembly: GCA_028570945.1. Taxonomy (NCBI): domain Eukaryota; kingdom Metazoa; phylum Chordata; class Actinopteri; order Siluriformes; family Anchariidae; genus Gogo; species Gogo arcuatus. The sequence continues at coordinate 33,131,568 of JAOTRR010000001.1, forward strand.
TTCATGCACGCGCACGCACACTTACCCCGTGCTCTCGGATTTTATCGGTCAGCCATTTGTCTAGTTTGAGGTATTCGCGGCGAGAGGCAAGTGCAGCAAGGTCAATAACAAAGGCAAACGGAGTACCATTTAGCAGCATCGATAGAGACTGGAACACAAACAAAGTAGGGTGTGAGCAGGTGAGTTACTGCAGATTAATGTTTGAAGAAGTGTGAGAGAGAGTAGTGGCTGCACCTTCAAGTCCTGAGCCACATCCAGGATGCGCGAGAGCTTGGCCTGGTCATACTGCTCCCCCCTCATGTACCACTCTGCCATAGAGTGCATGATGAGCTGCCGAATGGATGGCGACTGGCCCTAAATCACAGGACAGCAAAAAAGCCTTAAATGATTACAAATCGGATACAACTACATCCCTGATTCCAACCGCAACCCTGATAACATTTACATTAATTAACCTTGATTCCAGGCTTGATTCATTCCATAATCAGCACTAACATCAAGATTCAGTCCTTTAAGCAATACAAATTAAAAACATTATTCACTGACTTTATATATTTAAAAAAATAAATAAACACTTCCATTACACTGGAAAGATGTATAAAAAGCTGGTTACAAGTCAGCTGTAGCTGCAAGTCGGTAGCATTAACAGTGTTTTTTTTTTATTTTTATTAATCATCTTATCAAGGCCAGGAATGCTTGCAAAAACCCAACATCAGGATAGCCATCGCAACAGCTGGAATCTAATGTAATTCCCACCACTATCGTCAATTGTCCCAACCTTGGACTTGTTAGTGCCCTTGCATATATTAAAAGTGTAAAATAGCATATTTTGCAATTAATCAAAGGCACTGCAAGCCATAATTCTGTTCAATTTCTTTATTTTAAATTCACTCATGACATCTCATTATTGCCTTTCAAGTCTTCATAACCTTAAATCGCCAAATAAACGTGGGGTGAGGATTTTACTCTTGAAAAGCTGAAAGTAAACAGAAGAAGAAAGTCCCAGAACTTGACAGTGCTCATACCTGCCCGTGCCAGGCATAATGTAGGATGATGGCAGAGTTGGGGTGGTTGCCCAGGAAGATGGGCATGAGCGTGGAGATGAGCTCATGGCGCAGTGTGTGCCAGGACGTGCTGATCTGCAGCAGCGCCAGCACCAGCATGTCCGGACAGTGCTTGATGGGGAAGCTGAAAAGTTGCTTCACCTGCTCGTACTGGCCCACCTCAGACAGTCGCAGCAGACTCTCCACGAGGTCCAGGCTCTTCCTGCAATGTCAAGTTTAAACACTGAGTACATTTTCAAAATAACTAATTTACACAAAGCTTGCACCCACTGTCCTCAAAGAAATTCTTAGCACACCAGACACTATTTACGTTTACGTGAAAAGTTATTCTGAGGTGCTAGTACAGACCATGTGGCGATCTCCCTGTTGTCATCCTCAGGTGGAGCTTTGAGGATGTCGATTACGACGGCGTGACAGGGGTAATCAGCGAAGCAGAACACCTCCGGACTCATCAAGGATTGCTGGATGAAGGAGAGCTGGAAAGAACGAGCATGAAGGGGTTGAAATGCATCGAATGAGAAAAATTGATGTTAGAACGTGCGAGACTATAAAGTGCATGGAAGGTACCGTTCTTAAACCAAAGCTTACACTTCAGTTTCAACACATTTACTTGAAAATCCCACCTTGAATGACTTGCATGTCAATATTTCTAATATTTCGTGCCCAAGGTTTACTTTATAAAAACAATGTTGGTTTATTTCGTATTGTTTTAAGTTTCCTACATTACCCACAATGCCATTTAATTCCCTGACAGTGGTGCAGTAAGATTTAGCCCTCACTTCATCTCTACCTAATGAGCAATGCAGCAGCACTTTAGTATTTTAATTTTTTACGTCGACAGCATAAGGTTTTAAAGAGAAACGAGCTCATCGGTCTGTTGATCATCACTGTGCAAGAAATCGCTAAACATTACAGTCTGACTTGGAAACCTAACACACGGGCATGTTTTGTCTCTGACGTGCTGTCTAGTGGGTACTGCTTTAATCCTCCAGATGTACACCAGCATGAGCAGTGCTGTTGACATAGCATCTGTGCGCGCGCACACGCATGGTGAAAGTATATTTGCACCCTACGAGTTTACATAAACTTCAACACTACGATTTAGTCACAGAAAGAGAATAACCAAGTGCCTCATGGACACGAACTACACACTTAGGACACACAATGTGTCCTTTAAATAAAGGACACCTAAAAAAAAAAAAAAAGGATCAAAATGTTTGAAAACTGACAATCATGGTCTCTTACCTGTCCCTCTGCATGCTTCCATGGTCTGTAAATGAGGTCCACAGGGAAGACCTCCATACCCAGACCTCTCTGAATACCATACACTACAATCTGCAGCCCTTTACTGTCCCGGATCATGAAGCCTGCATGGTCCAGCTCGTAGGTGACCTCTTTGAAATTCAGATTGGGGTTCTGACAGAGAACAGAGCCAGCGAGGATTAAAATCGTCCACTGATGAATATTTGAAGGGTAGATTTTACCCGAAATCAAAGGGATACGTTTAACTTTGTACAAGAGAGCAGTGAATTGGACTTACAAGCTCTTTAACAACGTCAATCAGAACTTCTACATTCCAGGTGTGTGGTTGAGAGCTGTCACTTTTGTCTTTCCCGTCGCTCCAGATGCCGCTGCCTGGAGCCGAGATGGACTACGGCAAGAAGAGGCAATTAGTAACACAATCAAAATGCTACTTGTTGCGTTACACGCTATAGAGAGAAGGTTAACGCTACCTGTAGCGCGATTCCATCAGAAAGGCCAGAGTGAGTGCGAGCCATCATGCCCAGCACTCTGGCCACCTGGCTGGCTGTCACCTCACGCACTCCATACTGCAGGATTATGCTCCTACATTCATCAACACTGAACACACAAGCAAACACGTTACACCTTCAGCGACAGCACATAGAGCAGACGGATATATGGATTTGCCGAAGCTGAATAAAAGCACCTTGCACAAAAGCCATAGCCAAGTTCTTGCATAAACTCCGAGAGGGAACTCTCCATCATGGTCTTGGCTAACTCTCCAGAGTCTGGTAGGATCCTGTCCATGAGAATGTCCCGTTTCTCAGGGTACAGCAGTGGTGCAAGCACCACAGGGCAACGCTCCTGCGGAAAATCTAAAACACACACGACGGCAGTGCGGTTTGAGTAAAGCACACAATGCTTGATGCGCTTAAGGATCAAACTTCTCTAGGTTGATCGAGCCAGGAAGGCTGTGTACCTCTGCACAGTGTTTTGAGGAAGGCGCCGATCTGTTCTTGCCCGACTCCGCTGGAGCCTTTCTGCCCAAACAGGAGGTGTGAGAGCAGCAGGTGCAGAGCCTCTATGGCAATGTCCTGGAAGCCACCTTCCTGGCTCCCTCCGAGGTCGGCGTCCACGTACGAGCGCAAGAGGTCTGGCAGCTTCTGCTTCACAAACTGAGCCGCTACAACATACCACAGGGAGGCGATTAAAAACAAAAAAAGTTAGTTTTTGAAAGTCTGAAGCTTTCTCGTCTACTGTCAGCTTTTACATATACGCAGTGTTTAAAACTTCTCAGCACAGCATGTTATTAAAACTACTACAACAAAGAAAATGGCAGAACACCTACCAAATCCCCGAAGGTCTGTGTTACTGGAGTTCAGAAGAGCAAGGCCAAAGATCACCTGGTACAACACAGAAAATTATCTAATCTGCTCAAGAGCACAGATCAGCTATGAAAGGAGTTGTGTATAATTATATATTATAGCTCAGACTTGTACACCAATAAAAGCTTCTCACCTCCTGAACCTTGCTTAGTTTAAGAACTTTACTCAGCTGAGGAAACAAATGTGGCGATGGCTTCAAACTCTGAAAATCACGCAAAGAGAAAAAAAATAAATACGTGACAGTTCGGATCAACGTGGTCGGTAACACTCGAGCAGAGCTGCGTCTTGAAGGAGGGATACTCATACCTTCTGATAATGCAGAGGATTGTCAATGGCGTAGCAGAGAGTTGAAATAAAATTTGGCTTCGTGATAAGTGACACACACTCCTGGATCAGAAATTGTGTCTTTGAAGACAAAAACAAAAACAGTATAAAATTCAAGGCAGGAAGTTTGCATACTATTTGGGTTTTGGTTTCCGGCCTAGTAAACTACTAATCATAATTAGGTAAGTGAACTACATGGTATGCAGCAGGATAGGCAAGACTGAAGAAAAATACCACACAATATCAAGTGTATGGCGAAAGTTTATCGCAATATCGAATCATCGTATTGCCCAGCCCTAGTGCAACATTTGCGACAAATCACTGACTCATTTCTTCAAAATCTTATTTTACATTCGCATTTTTATTCTTTTGGCTGAATTCTGAACATTTGATGATATTTTGCTACATCAAACTAGAAAATAGGAATGTATTTCTACAAAATTTCCAATATCACCACAAACACAGGTTGGAATGTGATTTGGAACATCTGCCAAAAAAAAAAAAAAAAAAAAAAAAAAAAAGAGAAAAACAAATCACCACAAAACAGGTTACCTGGTGGAAATCTTTGCCACTGCTTTTACCATCGCCACTGAAATCCACATGGGAAAAGAGACAGCGTAATAGATGTCTGTCTGCCTCAGGGCCGTGACGATTTACAATCTAAAAGAGAGAATGAGCATGTTCCACATTCATCACAGTACGAACAATTCATTTTATTTAAATCGTGGTATTAAAAAACCTTCCTAAAGTGAAACTTGTTTCACCAAACTTCAGAAGCAATAAACTGTGATGTATCCGAAATTGATAAAACCAAGAACAGTTCAGTTTTACGCTATTCTTACTTTTTACGCTTACACTATTCTGTTTTTGTCTAAGCAGTGCAGGGATAGCGGTTTTTCTGGTAACTAGTTAGGCAGTCAAACTTAACAAGAGTTTACATATGCATGTTGTATGTTAGTGGTTCTCAAAGAGCGACCTGTGATTTTTTTTTTTTAAGATATGGAAGTCACAACTCTTCATTATCAAAGATTTTATATTTATTACTGAGCTCTTATAGCGTTTCACCGGTCACGTTAATTAAACAGGTTTAATTAAAACCACAGCAACAAACAAATCAACCTTTGAATAAGGTCAGGGTCAATCTAACATGTCTGGAAAAGAGGAAAGTCCAGGAATAAAGTGCTTTCTGGCTAATAAACACCACACATTTAAATAAATGTTCATGTAATGAATCTGTACTAAAGTGCTCGGTGGAATGTATTTCAGTTGTCCCTGGACACGTTTGTTGCATGTGATTTTAATCATTTCAGCCACGACTTTACACAACACTGAGCTAACGTTCATAATTTTGCACCAGAGAAAATGAATCTGAGACGAAGAAATGCGTATCGATTTCCACAAGCACGTATTTTAGTGTTACTGAAAATGAAGCTTCTTGAAAACGCACTAAAAAAAAAAAAGAAAAAAGGCTTGATCCCTCACCATCTGCTTGCGTGTGTCCATTACGGTTATGCTCGTGTTGATCTGTGTGAGGACTCTTTTTGACACTGCTGCTGTTTAGGTTGTTAATTTGTGATCCGTAACATGTTTGCAATTTAATTTCACTTGTTTTACGCAGACGCAGCAGAAAATGGTACACTGCATGTACTGTTTTTTTAATCCTCTGCTCTGGTGGTACAAAGTGCAGAGAGATTTAGGGTAAGACCCAAGTGCCATGTTCCACATTTTACCTCCTCTAGTGCTCAGTACGCAGCTCTTAACATTACTACTGAAGTGTTTGATGTAAGCATCGCTGCCGTCGAGTACATGGCAATTACTCGTTTTTAACCAGGAGGAGTAAAGACTACCGACGCAATTTTTGCGTTCACTTCCAAAAAAAAAAAACAAAAAAAAAAAAGTTGCACTAAGCCAATCATCAGTGTGTATCAAAAACTCACATGCTGTATTTCTTGCTGGCTGGCTCTGTAGTTTTTCTTGGTTAAATTGTCCACCAGGTAGCTGATTTGAGACAAAGCCAGCGAGAGCGAGTCAAGATTCATTGCTGGTTGGGGCGGAAGCAGGCGGCCGAGCCCGGCGCAAAATCACCATTATTCCCCTTTAGTCACTTCAGTGATAGGTTACTTCTGCTCCCCACCCCCCCCCCACAGGCGCCAAAGTGTCCGTGCGTTCCGGTAAGGTCCGTCTCGGTGGGTCGTGATTCGGCGTGCGGTCCGTCAGTGCGAGTGCGGTCTTGACATCTAGAATTTGAAGGGGAGAAAGAACAACGTGAATAAAAAAAGGAAGTAAAATTACTTCAAACTATAAGCATCTGTTAAGAGGAATCTAAAAGATTAGACAAAATACACAGCACAAAGTACACCCACTGAACGGAAATCTAGACCTTCAGCAGTTCAGATGTGAAGTGAACCCTGCAGTACTTTTATTCCCTGCTCTAACATTATATACCAGATTTAAACTTAATACAGCTTCCGGTTGCAACTTTACGTTTTCCCTGAAGCTCAGATTAGAAAAAGAGAAGTGGTGACAAACTACATAAAAGCATATGAAATGTTCAGATATCTAGCTTTGATGGCCAAATATTAATGATCTTGCTTTAAAGTGTCTTGACATACTGGCCAAAAAAGCAGCCATATACAATATAACAATCTTTCTTTAAAATGTTAGCAAGCCCTCCAGGCAAGTAAAAACCCCGTGAATATGAATGACGGCCTGAGACGCACTTCTTACACAAATTTGAAACATAAATTGGCGTAATGAAAACAAGAATCGCACCACTGACGTTTTACATAACTCTGGAGCAAAGCTGACTCGGCACAGGCTGCTAAAGCCGTGTGATTTCAGCTGTCTTTTAGGACTACTGGTCTACAATGCATGACATGCGCTCAATAGAATCCCAGCCAAATTCCATAACAGACTGAGTGAGAACGTGTTCGCAGTGTCAGATTATACGATTATGATCCTCAAACGATATATCCGCGATTAAAGAAAATTACTACGCTCTGCCTTAGCTCATCAATCAGCACGTGCTGAAAACGCTCACACAACCACAAACATTCTTCAAAATAAGCTTGAAGAATTTTTGTAAGTGCGTTTTTTCTACCATATTTTTTTAGCCGTCCTGTGAGTTTTGCGTCATCCTACACCGTCTTGCTCTCGGTCAATTTTAGATGAGCAAAATATTTCAGACGCTGCCAGAACACTCATCTTGTTTCAGTCTAAATAGCAACAAACTGGACCTCACAACACGTGTTCTAACACCACTAATCTGAGCTCACAACCAAAAGCAACTTTTACGACGCTCAATTTCTGTCGTTTGCTTGAGAGGATGTTGCAATCAGTCATCACATCTCCTAAGTACTGATTAGGGATGCTTTGATACCAATACAGGAATTGGAAATCAGTCCAATACTGTGCTTATTTACTTGAATTATATATATATATAAAAAAAATAATTAAAAAAAGCACTGATGTAAGCCTAGTGTACAGCATCACACTAACAGATGACGAGATGATGGCGATCAGGATTTCACGTATTTCACGATTACAGACGGCAACCAAAGGAACTCGGACTCCGAACTGTTCTCTGTGAAAATATCAACAGGACGAAATCCAGCATCTTCCTACAAAACAAGAAACTGGATAAAACAAGGTATTTAAAGAGCATCTTTGGCTACGTTCACATTACAAGCCCCACTGTTCAATTCCGATTTTCTGCTCAGACCGGATTTACCCAACGTGACAACTCACATTGACGATTACAAGTGACCTGTATATAACCAACATGAACGTACACGGACACGTTTTTACGAGTCATCTCCAACACCAACTACTAAAAACGTCATTTGAGAGACAACTTATGGTATTAAAACCGAATAAATGGACACGCTAGTCGCTAATGTACACATCGCATCTTGCTCTGGAGTACAGCACACAATTCGTCAGCTGTACACGATCAGGTCGAGAAGCCGAAAAAAGCCAGACGGTAGCTTTTGCCGTTTTCACTATTCTAACTCTCTTCCATTGTTGTTTTGCCGTGCTGCTGAAGAAGACCGCGCACGGCACATGCGTATAGGCAAAAAGTCACATGAATCCCAATCCGACCACTCTCATTCATGTAGCATGGCCACGAATTGGATACGTATCCAATCTAGGACCACATACGAAAGTCATTCAAATCGGATTTGAAAAAAGATCGGATTTCTGGGTCCACACAGAAATGAATGTCACATTAAGGGGAAAAAAAATCAGATTTGAGTCACTTCAGTCTGGTAACGTGAACATAGTTTCTAATAAACAGACAGCATGAGTATGAGCTGAGGATGCAGGGCAGAATCGGTGTTGGTGAAATTGGCGCAGTTAAAAAAAGAGCACTAAGCCATGGGCACTTCCTTTCCCACCTCCCTCACCAAGGTCAACACCTTGCACTCATTTTTAGCAACCATGACTGCTAATACCGCTCTGCACACTTGAGCCCTATTCGGACTGGATTAGTTTATTAGCCAGATGTCTAATAATTTTTTACCCGTTTCCTCTGTTTTTGAAAAACACTTTCGCATCTAGACAGCAGGAACGTTTCTAGCAGGCTGCATTTTCCACTAACCCGGATGTTCGCGTCACGTGTCATGTGACCAAGTGATCGAAGAGGCACTGGCTCTTATTTCAGTTTAGGGCGAACCAAAGTTTGGGCTACAATCTGAAGACACAATTCAGAATCACAAACTATACCAGAAGCATCAATTTTGTGTTTCGTAATTCAGGGAAGTGTTTAATATCTGCGAGAGGGTCGCTGATATGCATGCTATGGAACTAATACACAAAGTAGCAGCAGTTAAACACACCCCCCAACACAATGCGACATGTACTATGCAATTGTTTTATTGTTTTCAAATTGCTGTTCAGAAGCAAGTTTTATCACTGAAAAAACATACTACAGGCTTCCACCTGATAAACTAATCCAGTCTGAATAGGGCTCAAGTTGCTCATCTGGTACATCAACAAGTACCAGAAAAATGGTACTGATGCATCCCTAGTATTGATGATAAAACCCAGATTTCTAGTAGGTTGACTAAATGTGTCAAATGGAAAAAAACGACACATTTGTTGGTCAATGTTTTAAAGTGATACCAAAGCATAACACTGGTTATAACTGGTGACAAAATACAAACCTGAAATAGTACACACTGAAACACAGTTGATATTCATATGCAATATTCAAAATTGCTAGAAAGTGAATGAAAAATAAATACATAAACGTGCCGTGAAGTTTTAGGTTAGTGTAGTAGGTGAGAAATACAGAAAAACGTTAAAGCTAGCATTAGTGAAGTCTATTGTTCAGCCTTAGCCTGCTAGCTAACTCGGCTTACGTTGCTTACAAGCAGCTTTAGCCAAGTGAGCTAGCAAGCTAGGCCAGGTGGCTGAGCTAAATATTAACATTAAACTAGTCACCTTTTGTTTTGTCTAATATTAAACGTTAAGTTTAACGCACAAAATGAGACAATAGCGCGAGCACTTTAGCTAGATAGCTGAATTAAATGCTGAAGTAAAAATATTTATAAAAGTAGCACTGCTAATTAGCAAGACAGGCTAGCGTTTGGGCCTACATCACTGACTAGGAAAGGGATCTAAGTGCTAACAAAATATTAAATAAATGACAAGGAATTCACGCAATTTAGGTCATTATAGACGCTTCTCCAAGTTGAAAAAGTGCGAGACCTGTTTTTGTAGTGCTAACTCTCGCTATGTTATGCTATACAGGAAGCTAAGCTACACGCTAGGCTCGCGCTAGCTTTAGCTTAAGCAGTGCTGCCATGAGCTAACGTTAGCGTAAGGTATTGAAATGTTTGACAAGACAGCTCAAACACACAAATTACCTCGAAACCATATAAAATTACGGGTTGGTGATCATTTTTTCTCCAAGATTTCTCGTCCCCAAAAAAACAAAAAAAAGATCTCTACAGGATTTTTTTTAAAAGGTCGGGGCTTTTTTAGCCTCCCCCTACTTTCTGTTTGATTTTTCAAAAATAAAATGGCGTCTGTGTCACAGGTTCGCGCGTGCCCGAGTGCAGCAGTCCTCTTATGCGCGCGCCCGAGCGCCGTGACACAGCAACCTATCAAATGATGGGCTCGCTCGACTCCGCTCCTTCCGCCCCTCCTCCACTTCCCCCCCCCCCGGTTCGCGCGCGCACGGCCCTGCGAACTTACTAATTGGCTAAAAGCAAGTTAATAGAAAGAAAGACAGAAAGAAAGAGAAAGAAATGGATAAAACAAGAGGAAGAAGAAGAAGAATCTGTTAGGGCCAATTTTTAAAATTTCCGTCATTTTTTATAATGATGATGTTTGAAACATTTCTCTTTCTACATTAAACATTATACAATAGTTTGGAGCCAGAAGGTTAAAGTTCATGTATGAACAACAGTGTTACATTTTTTTGTTGTTATTGATTTTAAAATGTTTAAAAGTTAAGCATGTAAAGTTTAAAAGGCTAAAAGTTTATAATGCGTAAAGTTTAATAGCATACAGTGTGGTCAGTTTAAGCTTTAACACCATTGTTATGGTACAGAAGCCGAGAACAGCCGCGCTTGCAAGAATTTTTTAATGCTGTTTACTTGTGATAACGAGTTCATTATTTCGTTATATCGGGATAACAAAGCTCGTTTTCTCATGATAATTTATCTTTATTTATAAATAACTCTATCACGGGAAAACAGCATTAAAAATTATTGCAAGTACGGCCATTCTTGGCTTCTGTTGCTATTGTGTTAGGTGGTTGCTATGCTAACCCAGTTGGTCGCTAAGGCGTTACTAGATGGTTGCTATGGTATCCCATCTGGTTGCTAGGGTGTTGCTAGGTGGTTACTATCATATACCAGTTGGTTGCTAGGGTGTTGCTAGGTGGTTGCTATGCTAACCCAGTTGGTTGCTAGGTGGCTGCTATGGTATCCCACCTGGTTGCCAGGGTGTTGCTAGGTGGTTACTATCATATACCAGTTGGTTGCTAGGGTGTTGCTA
>JAOTRR010000001.1:33161322-33173354 GCA_028570945.1 Gogo arcuatus
TCTATCTATCTATCTATCTATCTATCTATCTATCTATCTATCTATCTATGCTAGATAGATAGATAGCTAACTACCTAACTAACTAACTAAACACCTGAAAGTGCATCAGAAACCTTGGATGTGAAAACATCATTTACGTTTTATCTATCTCTTGAACACCGCTTTTAGTTTTGTGTTAATATAAACCATAATATCACCATAAATCATCTCCATAAAAGACTTACACACCTTTGAGGGTCTCCAGCAGGTTCTTGGCTACATACCAGCATATAGCTTCAAAATAAGGAAACTTAAAGAGGTCAGGAGTCTTTAGCCGCCGCTCCATTTCATAACACCTGGCAGAAAAATGTGCATGAAATGAACATACACCAAAAAAAAAAAAACAACCAATAATAATAATAATAAAAGACAAGTTGTAGTACAACAATTCACTACCCGATATACACTACATGGCCAAAAGTTTGTGGACACCTGACCATCACACCGGGCGAGCATCCCATTCCAGATTTATTCCTCCTTTCCTGTTATAATAACCTTCACACATCTGGGAAGGCTTTCCACTAGATTTTAGGGCGTGGCTGTGGGGATTTGTGATCATTCAACCACAAGAGCATTAGTGAGATCAGGCAGTGATGTTGGGTGAGGAGACCTGAGGTGTGTGCATTCGGTGTTCAGTGGGGTTGAGTTCAGTCAGGGCAGGACACTCGAGTTCTTCCACTCCAACCTTAACACACCATATCTTCATGGAGCTCGCTTTGTGCACAGGGGCATTGTCATGTTGGAACAGGAAATTGTAACGCTACAGCATAGAAAGGCGTCTGAAAGCGAAATTGTGCGTCCCCAACTTTGTGGCAACAGTTTGGAGAAGGAACACATGGGTGTGATGTTCAGGTGTCCACATGTTAGTAAATGGTTCGCTTGTTCATCTAAGGCTCCTAACTCAATATTAAACAGAGAAATCAGCCCCTCGATTTGGAATTCCTACTCAGGAAGTTGAGAAGGTGTGCTCAACCAATGAGTTCATGACGTGTGTCATATCAACGTGCTAATTGACGGTGTGAGTAGTCAATTCCCTACATTTAAACGAGATCATTGCACTGTGGTCGAAAAGTCTGAGCTCCAACTTCCCAATTCCGAGTTAAATCGGATGCAGTTTAGAGCCAAGATCTAAACTAAAATCTAAACCATCTCCTGAAATCTACATTTGAACTCTCTCACCTGAGCTGCATGCCGATGTTAAGGTTATGGAGAAAGTTCCCTCCGAATGCCATGCAATCCTCAGAGGTCAGAACACCATGGATCCATCCTGGTGAAAGAGACGGAAAACATTAGCAGCTGACACACTCACGCACGCACACACACACACACTTACTTTTCTGAACAAACTGCAGCTGTCCCTACTTTTCCAGCTGTCATCCATTAATATCATGCAAGGAGACAAACCAAAATCTGTCCTTTTTTGAGATGATAGACATATAAACTCCACCAATCCTCAAAATTTTACAATACACTAAAAAGACTCTGTATGTGACAGAATGTGTGTGATGAAGACAGAAGAATAGAAGATGCCATTCTATGCTATGCAGCTGATTTGATCAGAGTTTGAACTCCGTGTGTGTTTATAGGTGAAAGTGCTTTGTTTGTGTGTGTGTGGTGGTGGTGGTGGTGGTGGGGGCGGGTTGAGGGGTTGAGGTGGCGAGTGTTGACTCCTACGGCATCAGACCCCAAAGAGAAGAGCAGAAATCACCCCGGGGCTTCCTGTGGAGCCGCCATTAAAGGCAGCTGTTTGCCTTTAAGTGGAAAAGCAGAGCTTTCCCTCACCTCCACAGCCTTAAACACTTTCTAGCTTTTCTATGGAATGTAGGGAACATCCAAAACAAAACTGTCACACTCTTCATCCCTGTCACTGACTTTTGGTGGACGGCCCCTTCTAGGTGTAAGTGTCATATTCTTTCCGCGTTTAACAGTGGAAAGAATGTCAGTCCTCTGGAAGTTCAAAGTTTTAGATGGTCTCTGTAACTAAACCCTGATTGATACTTTCCCAGCACTTTTGTACTCAGAATTCGGAAAAACCCAATCTATCCTATCACACGGAAAAGTGCATCTGAACCGTCAGTCAACTCGGAATTCCCAGTCAGGAATTCGGGCAACATGCACCTATCCCGAGATCTCTGATGTTCTAAACACACCTGACGTCACAACATCATGGCGGTCAACAGTAAACACATTTCGCTTTGCATCATTTTCTAATTGATAAAACTTGATTTTAATGAAATATATTTAGCTTTTGTGCTGTAAAAAGCTTGGTAAGATTAACTCTGTAACGTAATTCTGTTGATTTCTGTCCAATTTCACTAATAAGATGAGAAACAAGACAGTTGACCCGTCTTATACGTAATTTCTCATTGCTAATCACGCAGACATAATTCATGTAGATTGTTTTATATACGTTTATAAAATTCAGATACTAGCCATACAAATATGACCTTGCTCTGGAATGTGTTTAGATCGGGACTTGGAACTTTCCTAATTCCGAATACAATGCTTTGAGGCATTTGTCCAAGATTTGTTTTGATATCTCCTTGTTGTTCATGCTGTTTGTTTATGTATGATCTCTAATAAACCCTGCATTAAAGTTACTTTAATTGTACACAGGTTGACTAATTTTGTAACTTCTGACGGCACCAGGATTAATTTAGGGGGGTGAATATTTATGCAATCACAACATATATTTCCCTTCCACTTTAACACTTTCAAAATTCTGGTTCATTCAGTGTAGATTCATTACATATACGTCCAGTTGAATCCATTTCAGTTCCAGGTTGTAACACTACAAAATGTGGAACAGTTCAAGTGGAGGGGGTATAGTGGGTGTCGTGCGGTGCACGAATACTTATGCAAGTCACAGTAACCCTTCACTAAGACAGTGTACTCAAAGGCAGCAATAATAACCAGTTTGCAGCTATAATGAATGGTGTGGAGAGAATAACAGCAGCGGGTGTTGATGTAAGACAGGAGCTGCACCTGTAGGGATGAACAGGGTGGTTCCTGGCCGGACGACACACTTGTAGCACTTGTCTACTTTCTCACCGAAGAACACCTCGCTCTGGTTCGGCGATGAGCTCCACTCCTCATACAGTGCGAGGTTGGTTGGGGTAGGCTTGATCATGTAAAATATCTTCTCCCCCTGTGTGAATGGCACACAACACCACAATAAAGCGGGACCATAAAAACTAAAATTGCAGGCTACGATGAACCCTAAACCTAAACCTACATCTAATGTTCACTCAAAAATAAACTAACTAGTAAATCTAGCTATTTTTTTGCCTTCTTGATGCTCTGAAGGTGTCTACAGCCTGTTCGGATGGACGTATATCCATCCGATCGAGCTACAGACGCCATTAGAGCGCCAGTAAGGCACTTCGGATATCATGGAGCTAGGCAGATTGAAAACCACGCTACGAAACCAAAGAAAAGTCTTTAAGAACAGATTTATCGAATGAATAAAAGACTCCCTGTAACATGACATACCCAGAGCACGTGGTACCATACTGACGTGCCCCCGAAGTCTATGTGGAAGTCCGTGTAGCTGCCCTTCACTCCCATCAGGCAGTACTTCTGTACAAAGGGTTTGGGGAAGTACGAGTCATCAGGCCAGTAGTTCTCCACCCAGGACATCTTCTGTGCAATGTCAGGGACTACCACTAGCTCGGACATCCTGACAAACAAGAGAAACTTTAAAAAATACTCCATGTTTTTTATGCAAACTATACGTGAAAATGGTGGCAACCATTTTGTAGCCTTGCCTAATGCACATCGTTACATCTTCGTATTGTAAACTATATTCGTGATGAAGTCCTTTTGAGCTCAGGACTCAATAAGGTTCTCCTTTGCAGTAACATAGTATAAACGTGACACACGCAGATACGTACTTTGTGTCGGAAAACTCGAGGCTGATGACGTTGAGCACCTTTGGCCGTTGGCGACTATAGTAATACTTGACAAACTCCTTCAGTTTCATCTTGCTGTCTGCTTGCCTCGCGACGTCAATGACGTCTATCACTTTGTCACCACCTGTGAAGAAAGTCACGTTGCAGATCGGTTAACATTTCACCATTCAATGATACTGCTGAAAGCTCAAAAGTGTATTTAACAATTATGGAAGGAGTCTCCAGTGTCGGCACTTTGTACCAGTCAGAGGTAAAGCGGTAATGTTAAAGTATCTGACACAGAAGGACAGAGGAATTTACGTGAAAGAGTTTATAGCTGCTGTTATGAAAGTGATGACAGGAACAAGCTTATTTCCACAACATTAAATGCAACCATAACTGTATAAAAACAAAAATGAATTAATAACTAAACAGAGCCACAAATTATTTTAATTAATAAATCAGCAACGCAAGCATTGGCAAATTGTTGGGAAAACACTTCAGGATGTGCTGCTATAGAAAAGTAATCAATTTCTGAGTAGTAAAAGTATCTCGACTTCAGTCGAGACATCACATCACACCAACAGTATGCGTGTTTTATTTAGATTTATAACATCAACATTTACTAATTGAGCCAGTCAGCATGTCGTCGACCCCCAGACGAGCCGAGTGCTGCGTGGTAGAGAGTAAGGAATAAACCCGAAATCCAGTCTTTAACGTTTCTGTGTAAAGAAACAGAAGGTTGTGGCTAAACCAGTTACTTTGAGGATAGAAGCAGCAGCTGGCAGCCAACAAATCAAGCCTGTCAGGGAGATGGCGCGAATTAGGCCCCCACCGAGCAGCTGGTGGACACCGAGGCTTAAAAGATCTCGGAGACAGCTGGCAGGAGCAAGATGTCAGTCAGAGCCGCGCTCACCTCGCCTCACCTCTCCTCTCCTCTCCTCGGGGGCAATTTTATTAACACTGATCTCAGATCAAAAGGATGTGTGTGCCAAAATATTTTGCAGAGCAAGAAAGTGTTACTGATGCCATGAAGGATGTAAAATTATCTTCTTTAAGTAAGAAATAAGTCATAAGGAATAAATAAGTAGTAAGTAATTACATAATAAGTAATAAAGTAAGGCATCAGTAACAAGTAATTAAAAAAAGTAATAAAATAGTAAGTAGATCAGTAATAAACAAGCAAGTCAAATAAAATAATAAGTAATACCTAACATAAGAATAAGTAAATAAGTAATAAGCAATAAGAATGTAAGCCATCAGTAATGCGTCATAAGTAATATGTAGCAATTAAATAAATAATAAAGCAAGTCATCAGTAATAAGTAGTAACTAAGAAAGTAAGTAATAAGTAATATCTAATAAATAAGAATAAGTAAAATAAGTAATAAATAAAGTCATCAGCAATAAGTCATAAGTAATATGTAGCAATTAAATAAGTCATAAGTAATAAGTAATACCTAATATATAAGAATAAGTAAATAAGTAATAAGCAATAAATAAGAACATCATCAGTAATAAGTAATTAAATAAGTCAAAAGTAATGAGTAGTAAAACAGTAATTAATAAGTAATACCTAATAAATAAGAATAAGTAAATAAATAATATGTAGCAATTAAATAAGTAGCAAATAAGTGAGTAATAAGTAATTATGCAAGTAATAAGAAGCCATAAGTAGTAAGTTCTCTAATATGACTGACTTTTTTTGTGAGAGAGAGAGAGAGAGAGAGAGAGAGAGAGAGAGAGAGAGAGAGAGAGAGAAAATGTGGAATGTATGTAATAAGAGGAACCAACTTGTTTCTCAAACGATCCACAACATTAAACATTAATTAAACGTGTCGTTCATTAATAAATCAAACACTGCAATCATTATCAAATGACTGTGGTACAAGTGGAATAACACTCCAGACCCTGTTGTTATACAGACAAAAAAATACCAGGGGGTGTATATGAGTATTTATGAGTTCTTTCTTTTGATTGTAGACAAATTACAAGTATAATAAAATGTAGAACTGTTTTGTTTTTAAATTGCTGATACAGGCGGATACACGGTGGTGCAGCGGTTAGTGGCCGGCGCGGGCCTCTCTGTGTGGAGTCTGCATGTTCTCCCCGTGTCTGCGTGGATTTCCTCCGGGTGCTCCGGTTTCCCCCACAGTCCAAAGACATGCGGTTTGGTTAACTGGCTACTCTAAATTGCCCATAGGTGTGAATGTGTGTGAATGGATGAGAGGAGAAAACCTCTATAATAATCCAGTAGAAGGCAACAGGAAACTACTACTGTAGTTCTTCCCTAGAAGCTTTGATGGCTGGAAGAAAAGCCGTCAGAGCGGCCACGTCACCGTAGTGATATGCCAAATAGAGAGATAAGCTGCTGTTCTGTTACTGTTTATTATAACACATTTTGAATGTTAAACTGTTTATTATATGCTCTGAATTGGGGAGATGCTTAGAAGCAAACTCTGTGCTTTAGATTTAGGGTTACGACATCATTCTTTTGAACGTACAACATTTACAATCTATAAAGGGTAGAAGAAACGTGGTGTTAGTAGATCGCAATACTGCTATAGCTGTTTCTGTGGATGCAACTGTTTTCAGTCGGTCCAGTTTTAGCAAAAATAAATAAATGTCAAACCCTTTTATGAGCTACAGTACAGTATTTATTTCATTTGATCTTGACTGCCTCGATTTAACTCGCAAAACAAACTGCTGCCTTGTGCTTCTTCCTACAAAGAAAGCCTGAGCAATAGAGTAGAGCAATAACCAAAAATTACACCAGAGAGATGGCAATTTAATTTAACAGCAAAACACTTAACGGAGCATACAATATACATACACACACACACACACACACACACACACTCGCTCACGCTCGATACACACCAATATTATACTAATAAAGTTCACAAATTAATCCCTCCAGCCCAATACACGATATGAAAATTCTGGAAACACAAACGCACTTTATGGTCAACATCTGGTGACGGGAAAGTAAAAAAAACTTTAGAGACAAAGGAAGTGTTTCATGGAGAAGGAGGAAACGGAGAGGCTGAAAACGGTGAGTGGTCGATCGAGCTGCTCAGGCGGGATGCCTGCTGTGCTAACTGAATTAGCCAAGTAGCTAATCCTCTCTCTCCCTCTCTCTCTCTCTCTCCACATTGAGGACATGAAGCTGGAGGCTTTTAAGCCGCGCCACAGACATAACGTCAGCGTGGACAGTTTATCAAGTGATGCCAGTAATGCATCTGCTCAGAATGAAAGACGTTACTGTTCTCCGTGATGGAGACATTTGAGCGCTGATGTATTAAACAATATTATTTCTTTTGCAATTCATGGATATGAAGTACATATCATCAATGTGAATCAGATTTTATTTGACTGACTACTTTACAACTTTTTATGCCACAGCGCTGTGGAATGCTCCCCATCTGATCGGTCAGAAAGTGTTGATTAATTTTCTATAAAAGCAACGTGTGTTATTTATCAAAGAAAAAAAAAAACGTCCGTTATATAGTGAAGTGACTGATTAACATTTATGGAAGGAGTCTCCAGTGTCGGCTTCTTTTGGAACAGTACGTTTTCCACCATGGGAAAGTCTTCAGAACAGATGGTTTGTTCGTTTGAGGTTTCTCGGTAACAAGCTGTTTTTTTTTCTTCGACACTAAAAAGAGAGAGGCTGGTGAAGGAACGACTGTTCATAGCTGCCATAACTTTAACGATACGAGCAACTCTTTACGTTCTCTTCACGCTCGCTGATGTTACACAAGAATAAATACAATAAGAGGTTTGACATGTCGTTCAACAACTAACTCAAAAATTGTAATGCTTGGCAATTTGCTCTGGTATAAGAGAAATAAAACCCTGGTATTGGAAAATAATGTGTCAGTCCGCATCACACCTCCCAGTGTTTTTAAAATTATTTTCATAGAACAGCACACCTGTTGCATTTTATTCCTTAGTTGTGTATTATAAATACTGCGTTTATTTTAGTTTCTTGTTAAAATCTCCAGTGTTTCTGCAGTTCGACAGCTCTGTCCTTTGGCTCAGTTTGTGCCCTAAACACACATTTGTTTCACTTGATGTCATCGAGTCGAATCTTTTTCTCACTGCGGATAGAGCCGACCTCCTTCAGATGTTCTGGTCCAGTGCGATTCCTGCACAAATAAACCTCACAGAGACGAAAAACACACCAGGGATCCATTCAAATAGACTTAATGCAGATTAAGTATCTAGAGTGTTGGGTTCAAGACCACCTTAGACCACTAAAGACCAAGACCATATCCAACGGAGTCCAAGCCAAGACCGAGTACGACAGGAGGTCACGACCAAGAACACGCCACACTACATACGGCCGAGTCCGTTTCAAGACCGAGACCAGATGCTCAGCCGTGGCAGTGTGCTGGTTGTTTATCATCCTAAGATTAGATGAAATGAGATGAGATTTCTCTTGAATCAATTAAAATAACCCATCTATACTGTGTATTTTCATTTTGCACAAAAATGGAGGTGTTTCGGGAGCACGCGTGAGGAAAATATAATCGCAGAGTTTGCTAGTTACACGATTTAAAAAAAAAAAGAAACGCAGCAGGAATCTACGACTTACAGTACACGGGTTTACAGTAATACGACTTACAGTACACATACACGTTTGCAAATCAAAAAATATTTCGAGTCTTCGTAGGCCGAGACCGAGACCATTGCGCCCTAACTCTCAGAACTACAGCGCGGATTCTAAGTGTATACGTGACCTAAAAGTTACAGACAAACCTTCTGTCTGCAGCAGACGAACATAAGCTGCCTATAAAAGATGGCGAGCGTGTAACCAGACACCTCGAGTTGCTCTACATGCGCTGGAGAGGTGAGGAGGTGAAGACCCACTGGGCTGGTGTAAGCCACACTGCCTCCATCCACACGCTTATTTCATTACGGCTCACTGAGAGGCTGCGCTCGTTCTTCCCCAAGTAGTCACGTGACATCTGGCGTATTCTGTTACTGCACTATTAAGCTCCATTACACTTAATGAATATTTAAACCACTGGTAATTACACATAACGTGGACGAATAACAGCATTAGCTTTAATGTAAGAGAGGAACTGCTGACACATTGACCGTTTTCTCTCTCTCTCTCTCTCACACACACACACACACACACACACACACACACGCACACGCACACTCACTCACACACACTCCTTACCAACATATCGTTCCACATCTCTGACAGAGAAGTCTGAAGAAGGAAGCTGAAGGCCAAGTCCTTCTTTCTGAGTCACGGCGATGGGGTAGCGGAAGCCGTGCCTCTCCAGATAGCGCTGCGTCACCTGGCTCCCGTGCATCTTCATCAGGACCTCATCGGCACTGTACGAGGAGACGGAGCACGAGTGACATCGAGCACAAGCAAGGCGCGCGCACAGAGATTCAAGATTCAAGAGATGATTGTCAGCTCGACCATATACAAGTATACAATAAAGTTGAAATAGCGTTACTCTTAGACCCGTGGTGCAACATATAACAGTGCAAGACAACAACAAAGTGCAGAAATACATCACAGTGCATTTGACAAGACATAAGACAACATAGCTGAAACCTATGAGTTCTGACACTTTGTTGTAGTCCTAGTAAATCTTTTTTTTTTTTTAAGTGTCATTTTCAACCACTCGCCATAACTTTCAGCACATCCCTAATAAATATAGCTCGCTCATGTTAAATATATACTCGTCCAATGTAACACACACCGATAGCTTTTATTTCACATTAACGCACTCAAAACTTTCTTCATTTACGGTGACCAAAAGCGAGGACGCCACATCAGAGCATTTTTTCACTTTTCAATCAGGGAAATTAAGTCCAGACAAGAGCATCGACGAAGCCAAAACATGACTAATGTAAGGTGTGGGGAAGGGGGCGGGGCTAGCAGGGTGTCGGTTAATATCGGAGAGTTCAAAACAGCTACGCTACTGTCAATCATTCCTGGAAGAGATGGAACTGATCTGATACCTGAGATCAGCATTGGGCCAATAAACCAGCAAAAAAATATTCATTAATTAATTAATTAATTAAAAAGTGGATTGGATATCAGATGAAAAAAAATTCAATCTAATCCTGTAACAAACAGAAAAGATTGGAATTGGATTCGGAAATTTATTTTTTTTTTTTTCCTGGAGCTGCAAATGTTGACATGTAAGGGGATACTAATGTATTTTTTTAGTTAGAAAGATATAAAATTTTATTATATTTATACTTTATTATATTTGCCATGCAAGTGTAAAAGCCTTTACACACCAGGAACGTTTTTTCATGCGATTAATTCGCATTTCGATATATTTTTTTTAACTGTTGCTTTCGTCTTGAGTACTTTCACACGGAACATGGATATAACTCAGCGAAAAAGCAACGTTTTTTTTTTTTTACGATGAGTGATTTTTCTGAACTTCCACACCACGCATAAACGCATCAACCAACCATGTTGGGTGGAACGTGAATGCATCAACCAACAAGCGTTGGGTGGAATGTCACGGCGAGCCTCTGCTATGCGCCCGCGTCGCTCACGTCCGAATGCCGAGCGGCTACATGTCACCTGTGAACACAACACCGTGAGCTTTGCTCTCTTTCTTGTTGCCCAACATCCCGTCTCTCAGCTTCAACTCTTCAATGAGATTATGAAACACTCCCTGCTGTCATTTGCACCCAAAACCTTCTCTTTCCTGAGAGCATGTTTATAATTATAGTCTTCATCACTGCTAGACAACTCCATCGGTCACTCAGGACACTGACAGTTGGTGCGAAACCGGTGCGAAACGAGCTCAAAATAGAACGCGAAACAAAATTGCATCGGACTCTGTGTGCATACTGTGCAAAACATTTCGCACACAATTTTTTTTTCACACATTTACATCACAATTTTGTGTCGGATCCGGTATGTAAAGGCTATCAGAGCTCATTTTTTATGTGATGTGCTTCAAAAAAATATTTTTAACATCATTTTAAAACACAGTATTTTTAAAGAAAAAAATGGATGGCCATATCTATCAGCTGATACTCACGATTTCAATATGTGTAACGTTATTGGAAAAGAAAAAGTGGTATTGTACCACTTCTAATTCCAGACTCACATGACGAATGGCTCATGTCATTTTTAAAGAAAAGAAAACCACTCTCCTAGTGCGTCTGTGAGCGACGACTCGTACCAGCGGAAGCTAGATAAATCTGTACGTGTGCTTTTCCTGGCCTTGTTTTTTCATTCTGTCTAGCTAGTCAAGTTTTATTAGCTTTAATATTCCTAGCAATGCCATTTTGTTTGTTGCAGTTGTCAGGAAAACAGCTGTTTCTTCTTCAAACAGATGGTTGCTGTATACACAGTTCGTTTGTATCATGCAGTGTATCATGCATGTGACACTGTTGGCGTGGGGCTTGGTTGTGAAGGTGTCAGATGGCCACAGCTTTTATTCACGTACCTGGCGAAGGTCCTGGCCTGCAGCTGGCGTACAAACACCAGGGTCCCGGCCTGCACTGGCTTGCTGCCATCGTCCGGCTCCGTGTAGTCGTGCCTGTGCCAATTCTTTCGCTTCTTCACTATAAAGTCAGAGGCACAGAGGGATTTCAACGTCGGTACAAAAGCCTTTAATCACACCAACCCACTGCACTGCTCCTGTATTTATATGATAACGACAACTGCATTATTACCAAGACTTTTTATTTATTTATAAATATACTCCAACCATTAATACCATTCTGTGACCTCACTGTAATAATACAACATACACATTACCATACAGTAGTACAGTAACAGTAGTAGGCAACTGCTGTTGAATGCTACTACTGTTTTATTGACCAGTTTACACTATGTGACCAAAAGTATGTGAACCCCTGACCATCACACCCATATGTGGTTCTGCTTCAAACTGTTTCCACAAAGTTGGAAGCACAAAATTGTATCAAATGTCCGTGTATGCTGTAGGATTACAATGTCACCTCACTGGAACTAACAGGCCCAAACCTGTTTCAGCATGACGATGCCCCTGTGCACAAAGCGAGCTCCGTGGTGTGTTAAAGGTGGAGTGGAAGAACTCGAGTGTCCTGCACAGAGCCCTGACTGAACTCAACCCCA
>JAOTRR010000001.1:33213145-33223614 GCA_028570945.1 Gogo arcuatus
TAATGCTGACACCTTTCTGTTTTAGCCAGCATTAAGTTTTTCAGCAGTTTGTGCTTCAGTAGCTCTTCTGTGGGATTGGACCATATGAAGCTTGCCCATTTTTCCTGCTTCCAACACATCAACTTCGAGAACTGACTGTTCTTTTGCTGCCTAATATATCCCACCCACTGCCAGGTGCCATTGTAACAAGATAATCGATGTTATTCACTTCATCTCTCAGTGGTCCTAATGTTATGGCTGATCGGTGTATATATATATATATACATTTAATATATAAAATATTTATTAATATTTTGACGGGTTTTAAGGCTTTCATTGGTTACAATATTAAAATTGATTTAATTTTCTTTTACGTCAGAATAATATAACGGCTTGTAAATGACAGAAAGTGTGTTTGTAAAAGGTTATAAATGTTAAAAATGGTTTTTTTTCATAACAATTCGGAAGCTTTTGTACGTGTTTGGGAACGTCGAATTTTAAAACAGTATCCAAAAGTTTACTATCAATAATCATTTAGGAAAAACAAACACAATTTAATTTGATGTTTTTTAAATATATGTATTATAAATATTATTTGTAATATTTATCACGCTATTAATCCATTAAAAAAATATGTACAAGGGTTTCAGAAACCGATCAGATGGATTTGTCTTAGTATGAAACGTCATGAAATATAAATTAATAATTAAATAATTAAATAATTGTAGATAAATTAATCCAATTAATAATTCAAGATAAATTAATGTATCTAAAATTATAAGTAAAATCTATGATTATAATTATAATCAAGTAATTTGTTTAAAACGTTTTCAGCCTTTTGAATGAAATTAATTAAATGTTTTAAAAAATGTAAGTGTAAATTTTAATCCTTTAAATAATTTTAAGAAATGAGCATATTCAGAGTTTGAATACAGTTGCACGTGTGTACTAAATACGTTTAAAGAACATATTCTAAACAATTTAAAAAATTAACATTTTCTTAAAATTAAATTCTCACACTTTATATATTGTAAGAATTATTTATTGCTGATGCTCATTGGGGAATCTTTTTAGTATCTTTATTTATTTACCTTAAAGTTTCTAGTAAAGCTAGTTTTATTGCCTTGTTTTCACTTTTAAGCAAACGAGATTTTATATATATATATATATAGAGAGAGAGAGAGAGAGCATGTGAGAGGAAGAGAGCGAGAGAGACGTTATACAGGAAATGGTTTGGAAACAGCATGATTGCTGTTGTAGTTCCTGTTTAAGAAATTCAATTTACTGTTCTAACCTGTGTTAACATCATTATGTCGTGTGGGACTGACTGCAGCGGCAGGGAGTTTTGGAGTTTTGGTTGCGACATCAGCGATCAGCTTACCTCCACTCTGCAGGGGCGTTTCGTGATTTGACTGGATTGAAAATGTACAGATGATTTACAGTATAAGTATGTAATCTGTTTTAAGCACGGTCCCGGAAGCTCCGCCCACATCAGCGACACCGGGGTGCAGGCACCTGGGCTGTGGTTACTGTAATTAACCTGTAATTAGCACTGATAACCTTCCAGGGGCGTGTGCTTTCTGTTATCTTCACTTCATCGGCATCAGTGATGAAGAGGTTTGATTTAATTTTGCATCCGTGCCTTTGATAAACATGGACCTATTTCGACATTATATACCACAATTTCATTATTTTTGCCCCATATTTATTTCCTCTTATCTCCCTGATGCTTTGTTGGTCAGGTAACTTGTCATTTTTCACAAAATACAAAATAACTTCCATGTCCATCCTTACTTCTGTTAAAATAAACTCTACTAATTCTGCTCTTTAAAGGTGCAGTATGTAAAATTATTACGTCAGTTATTTTCAAAATTAGGTCTTGAAAAGTTGATGATTATTTTTTTACTCCTCAATCCCACCCCTGATTCCTGCCCATGTTCATGAAGCTCCGCCCCCCAGGACTGTCTATAAGAAAATATAATATAAAATGCCTGACAGCATTCCGGAGCACGCGAGTATTCCGGACTTTTTCCAAAAGGGGTTTTCTCAGTTACTTCATACACTTGAGCTGAAACCATGGCTTTAAACGTCATATTTGATCATGTTTTACATAATCTCCAGGATGTATTTGTAGAAGTGTTAGAAGAAATAAAAAAAAACCCCAACTATTGTACCTTTAAAATCTCCTTGAGTAGAAACTGTTTACTCTTGTACTTTCTCTTTACTCTTTAATGTCAGTTATTTTCCCTTTTTTGTGTTTGTTACTGATGTTACTTGTTTGTTATGTGCTTGTAAAGTAACCTTGGGTTTTACAAAGGCGCTAAATAAATTGAAATAATAGTAATAATAAACATTTTAAACAATAAATCTTACAAAAAGCTCGTCATTGCTTGTATTTTGGGGCTAAACTGAACAAACGAAAGCGAACGACCCGGATGTGGATCAGTGGTCACTGGATAGTTAGTAGAATAATGAACGTATGTATAAAGCACCGTGATAATAGCATAGTGCTAATAAATAAGACTTAAATATAACAAGAGGGTAAAGGAGGAAGACCTGATCATTTCTTATACAGAAACGTTGTTCTGTATATATTCAACAAATTTTTTAAATCATTTTATGAAAACAGAATTCCAGAGCGAGACATCTTAACCAGATAACAATTAACCAGATAACCAGATCTGGACTCGTACATCCAGGTGGACTCAGTGCTCGCTGAAATGTACTGCAGCGGCGCTTTTTCGTACACGGTGTCATGAAAGTTTGATTTCTAGTTTGAACATTTTTGTAGTGAAACAAGTAGAAACAATTAAAAACAGGTGGATTGTTTTTTTGTTTTTTTTAAACAAAATAATTTAATGAAGTAATGAAATGAATTCTTTATTTTTGTGTGTGCCAAGAAAAACTAAACTAAACTAAAGTACAATAAAATTGCCTTTTTTTTCCTGTCTGTTTTCATTTCGGAATGAAAAACGAATGAATGTGTTGTCCAAAGCAGCTCTGAAAACAGAACAGGAAAAATACTAAACTCTAAAGAGATGCAAAAGGAATTCCTTATTAGCATCGTGACCCGTTCTGAAGCAGGGCTGTAGTTCAAACGATTCAAATAAATTATTTCTTTACTATTTCATTCTTTTTTTCTTTTTTTTTTTGCACAGAATACATGATCCTAATGATGCTCACTTACACTGTTAACTAACACTGTTTAAATAGGTTTGTTATTGTATATAAAGTTTGTATATTACAAAAACTGTAGTTAATGAACTTTTGTACTTAATTAATTTTTGCCTTCTAGTTTAGTTCCTGCTTGTGTATTCATTCTATATGTATATAATAATAATAATAATAATATTATTAATTATAATAAAGAGTTCATCACTTATGAGACCATAATTAAGCGGAGTAAAGTAAGATGCTGCTGTTAGTGTAATAATCAACAGAGCTCTTTAGCTACATTCAGATTCGTTACTGTGATCCAAAAAATGAATGAATTCATTTTATAATTTCATTCATATAGAATTAAATACGGGAAAAAATGACTATTAAATAAAGATTAGTATCTCGTGGAATCTCAACTACGTTGAAAGAAGAACAGGTGATCATTTCTCAGCTGGATTCCACCGGCCACGTTTCTTTCGTTGACTTAATTTCGTACATTTCTGATAAAGGTAGAAGGACATCAATCTGGAGAAGCAATATTCAGTTTGTTTAAAGAACATTCGTTTAGAAACTACTTATATTTTATACTGCATATATTCTAAAAATATATGCAATATATATATTTTTTAAATTCAGTGACGTTTAGCTCACAGTTTGCTGTATAGAAATGAACGCATTTTATCTTTTTACACTGTACACGGACATTTTTGTGTATGAAATTTACATTCAGTGTTAAACTTGACTTCACTTGCAAAATGTAGCATAAAAATGACATCATATTATATTCATTATTTTTATTATAGGTTTAATAACCTATATTAACCAAGTTTTTTAAATCATCTAACAAAAAAATAATTCAGTTATTACTTAGTTGTTGTGCGGAAATTCTGACTCTTGTTCTTTAAGTAATGTTTTTCAGTAAACAAATTCATGCAACAATGACTTTTCAGTTATATTCATTTTTTCAGTCTATAATGTGCACATTTTATATATGAAATTATACAATAGGTTACTGGTTTTAATTCTACACCAGTGATCAAATAATCATAATTATTATTAGGAATTATTGTTTAATTGTTACATTTTTATCATTTAAGAAATAAGAAACTTTAAAGATTGTTTGTATTCATTTCCATTCATGCTACCTTATTCTACTTTATATGCATTTTTTTTGTGAAATTGTACACAGTAACATTCGATAAACTGTAATTCTACATCAGCGATAAATGAAATACTTCCAAAAACTAGTCAATTATCAAGATTTATCTTTTTAAAAAAAAACCTTGATGAAAGTTTCTAATGTTTGTTTGCTAAAATGTAATTGAACAAAGTTCCAGATTTTCTGGAATTTCAGTACAATTTGTTTTTTTAAAAACTTAAACATGTGCAACAAAACTCACTTCGGAATTTTATTCTTTTTTACCCGGATTTAAGATTTGATCTGTATGACTGGAGGTTTTTTCTTCATATGTAAAATACATTAATTACACTTTGCCCTGCCTCAGTCCTCAGCTTCCTCTGTTTTGATTCAAAGAGGAAGTTATGGTAAAAGTGCTGTTTCTTTTCAGCTGCACATCAGACTTTCCCTCAGAACGTGTCAAGCTTGTAATTGTGTAAGTGTAATTGAGTAGCTGGTGTGCAGTGGGACTTGAAATCGATGATTGCTTGCTTGAGATTAGGCTTTCATCAACATTGGAAATTCCTTTGCTTTCGAGACCACGCCTCTGTTCGCCATCTCAAACCGAGGATCTGAACATCACTCAGGTGTGAGATCCCTGAGCAGCCTGAAGAGCTTGTCTGATGCTAGACTTGGATTAGTCTTATGGATTAGAAAGGGAAGGGAAAGGGAGGTGGGGTTTCTTTTCTTTCACCACCATCATCAATACACTGCCAGCAAACGTGACTAAAAGACCATAATTACTACAATGCTATTTTAGTTGAGTAATCCACAAAGAGAGCTTTGAATGCATTCAGAGCCTTTATTATTATTATCCCTTTGAATCTGGAAAAAATTTCTAGAGCAGCAGCTTTGACAGTAGTTCTGGCTGAAACATTAATGACAGGTTTACAATAAAAATAATAATAATAATAATAATAATAATAATAATGCGCTTGTCCTCATGCGCTGTTGTTTCTATAGAACTCATTCGCAAGAAATTACTGTATATGCTGGACGTATGCACTACATAATCTAAAGCTAATAAACAAATTGATTAAAAAAAAAAGAATCAAAGAAAAATGTACAATTTTTGATGAAGAATCTGTGAAGCTTTCTGTTCGGAGACGTTTTTGTAACATTTATGGAAGGAGTCTCCAGTGTCAGTGCTTTGTAACATTCAGTAAGTATTCCCAAATGGAAAATCTTCAAGACAAAGACAGAATTTAGCTTTTTTACCAGTTTCTTGGTCACATGACTAGCTACGTTGTTTTGTTTTTTTTAACTTAAAAAAGAAGCTGATGAAAGAACTAATGTTTACAGCTGCCGAGGGATAACAGGAACTCGTCTCACGGACATTCTATAACATTAAGCGTAACTATAAACAGATAAAAAGCATGATGTGTCGTGTCGTTCATTAATAAATGTAAAATCGTAATCGCGAGCACATTGCTGTGGTATAAGAGGAATAACGCACTTCGGGCTGTGCTGTTATAGGAAAATAATCCACTTCACTCTGGTTCATGTTGGCCTTTATGGATTATTTCCATATTTAATTTCTTACTTATTTACTACTGTATTTCCCCAGTGGGATGTTTGTTTCGTTAGTCGTGTGGATGAATTGTGGGTTAAGGGAAAGAAATTTTCCTTTTCTTCCACCACCATCGTCAGTCGACTACCTGGGGAAGAGAATGTTATGTCAAAGCAGAATAAATCTTTCTCGGTTGTCTGAGCATGCGTCTTTTTAAAGCAAACACTTTGTCTTGCTTTCCCAGCCCTAATCTTGGTGTTTATGAGGCTCCGTATTTAGTTGGAAGACAAAGGAGTGGAACTGGGCGCAGGCCGTGGGTGGTCTTGGTGTGACAGTTGCCCGGTTACTTATGTATCCATCTTGTTTAGTGAGGCTACATACACTGGCCTTTTGAGACCCGCTTGTTCTTCCATCCTCCACGACTCGGATTTTACAGCCATCTGCCAGTTTGCCTAGCAGAAAGAGCGGCTAACCTTGAAACTTCCTTTGAGTGCTGGCCCGCCGCATTTGACCCATACTTTCCAGGTCGTGACCTTCACCTTATTTCCTCGCATGTGGCCATTCCGACAGCAGGGTTAAGTTTATCTGATACCCCTGCTCAGTGCTGCTGTGAAGGGCTGGGTTTCGGGAAGCAGGCCACTTAGCTTTGATGCTCCGGTTTCTGCTCTGACCCTGCACCATCCTCGCCAAGCCTGGGTCCATCTGGCCAGACCTCCAGTCTGATTCCCTCCCACCACCCGGACCGTCGAGATGGAGATAGAGCCTCTTAACTCGGCCCCCACTGTTAACTTTCACCTACTTAAGTGTGCTGTGGAAATGTTAGAAACAGACAATGGGTGTAATCTCCTGTTTTCTAGTTCCTCTTCATGATTCTGCCCAACAAACGTTTCTTGTTTTGGTGTCTGAGCTGACCTTCCCTGAGGGAGATTGTGTCAAATCTGGGAGGTTCCACTGTCTGGGCTCGGCTCCTCAGGAATCCGCTGGTGGTGCTGAGTGCCAAAGGGGAGTTCATCTGTTAGCTAGTTTCCAGCTTCCGGCCTTCTGCATGGTGTTTCTAGGAACACGCAGCACTGGACTTGCCTTGTCTGGATCTGATAGGGAAGGGAGGAGTGTATGAGAGAGAAAGAGAGAGAGAGAGAGAGAGAGGGAAACACTGTGCTGTAGAGAGACAGCATTACACTGTCAGACTAAAAGAACATCTGGGTTTTCCCCCCTTGACAATGCCAACATGGATATGCGACAAGGAGGACAGAAGGACATCCGTTTTCTGGGAGAGAAGAAAGGTCATAGAGAAGGGAGGGAGGGAGGGAGGGAGAGAGAGAGAGGAGGTATGGCAGTCTGTGCATTTACAGTGGTGGGATTTTTACCAAGACAGAGGGAATGGGAATGTTGGCCAGCACAAGGTGCTACAAAAGAACCAAAGCTGGAAGTGTCACTTGTGAGAACGTGTCAGATGTCCTCTGGATAAGAAAGCAGAGATGGCTTTGAACTTGAATTGGAGATCAGGGTTTGGGTTTCCTGCGGTAGTGTGTCCATATGTGTGTGTGTACGTGTGAGTGTGTGGGCGGGTGTGTTGGAGGTCTTCTTAGTGCTCTTCCTGGCAAGCAAAGCCATCGTTAGCCTTGAGTACTTTTCCTTGTGGGGGAAGTTTTCGGCACAGAGCAAGGATGCAGCGCCGAGCAGCATCCGAGCCGCAGGTGCTTCATATCCCTCACTGAAGGACACTCGCCCCAGCATGCCTTCCACCTCACACACTGCCCAATGTCTCCAAACCACGTTCGTTTCAAACGGAAAATTTGGTCAATGTTGTTGCTGAATGTCTTGAGGCCGCACTTTCCCAGACAGTACGTAAGCCACAAGTAACCATATGTAACATTTAACACTTAAACTTGCTAAGTGGATAGACGTTGTGTTTTGACGATCTGCTGATCTGCTGTCTCCAGCCGACCTTACACCAACATACGTACACCCTCCTGGATATACTGTATATGGGTGATTTCTTGCGAGGGTGTGTAGATTTATTGGCAAAACTTGGTCTGGATACTTCACTTTACAAACACTGAACAAACCATCTATCGACCTGTTCGGTGTTTTCCATCGAGCGCAAATTTGGAAAACTTTATAACGCTTGGCCAAGGTGGAAAGGTCTATCAATAAAGACGAGTGATGGAAACAACACGTTCTTATTGAATGAATGATGATGTAGGAGCTTGTTTTGGATCTCAGTTAGGGATGTAAGCAAATACAAAACATTATCCATGTTGAACAGATAACATATTCTAACCGAATACAGATACGAATAAGAAGCAGCGCACTATTCCTTTTGTTTTTTTTGTCAGTGTGAGAAAGGTTCACAGGACATCTGGTTGAGACTAGAGGTGTACAGTCTGCATCAGGACTGGGTTCCCATGGAATGTGACAAAAAATTCATGTTAAGCAAGAGGATTTTGCTGACATTCAGGTGCGAGCAAACTGTTAAGCTTTCAGGACAAAGAGATACAGTCCTTAGTAACTGCCCTAGACTACGAGTTTGTTTATCCCATTCCAGATTTAGTCCCTTTTGCTGTTATAGTAACCTCCACTCTTCTGAGAAGGCTTTCCATTAGATTTTGGAGCGGGGCTCCAAAGATCAGGCACTGATGTTGGGTGAAGATGTCCAGTGTTCCAGTTCATCCCAAAGGTGTTCAGTGGGGTTGAGTTCAGTCAGGGCTCTGTGCAGGACACTCGAGTTCTTCCACTCCAACCGTAACACGCTGTGTCTTCATGGAGCTCGTTTTGTGTACAGGAGCATCGTCATGCGGGAACAGGTTTTGGGCTTCTTAGGTCCAATGAAGGGAAATTGTAATGCTAGAGAATACAGAGACATTTGTGTGGTAACAGTTTATGGAAGAACAACATATGGATGTGATGGTCAGGTGTCCTCATATTTTGCCCACGTAGTGTATTTTTCGGAAACGGAACCAACCAAGAGGTTGAGGAATGGTCAGAGCCAAATGTCATAGTCCGTACTGACAGTGTTGGGATCTGTAGTGTTTCCAGTGTTTTCCAATGTTTCCAGGGGCAGAGGCTAGTGATAGGGTTCATCCTTCATTTAAAAATAATTAATTTAAAAAGTCCTTCTGGTTTAGTCCACACCCACTTCAGGTTTAAATCCAAATGCAGAAACAGATTCCGTACAATTGAATAAATATGTTGACCTTCCAAATCAAAAAAAAAAAGATGGAATATTTACAGCATGGATTAAGAGTGATCTCAAAACAATGTAGTACTGACATCCTTCCAGGCAGCAAACAAGTTGCATGTTATGTTGTTCGCACACATCGCACACATCATGCTGATGTTGCCCAGATGTTTGTGCGCTGTCTGGGATTTCTTTCCTGCTGAAATATCTTGCTGTGTTACAGTATTTACATGGACGCATATATCTGAAACACATACTGTATCTTTATCTTTTTTGGAAGGTAATAGTGCATTTAAAAAAAAACCACTTACTTCGGTCCATAAACTTTTCACTGCTTTACTGCAGCAAGAAAGAAAAAAAATTCTCTTTGTGTTTCAGAGATTTTGCATTTCTCATCCAGTCTCTCATGTGGTGTAGTGCAGGGCTAAGACTCGCGGGCTAGAAAAAAAAGCCCCCATCACTTCAATAACACAGACTTAATGCGGCGTTCTTTGTTTTTTTCCTCTCCATCGCTCGTGCCCCAACAGAATTTCTAAGAAACGCGCCTTTTTTATATTTCCTCTACTTTATAAAGCCAAATCAAACACTTGCTGTACACTGCAGCCTCTTTATGTGCATGGGCTGGATGATGCTTCACCAGGGCCTCGAGCATCTTCTCCTCATCTGCAGTGGCAAACCCAGCAGCACGTTTTTACCTGCATGCCCTCATTATCTAATTCGTACTGATTAAAACAACCATCTTTCCATCATGCAAAAGTAGCTAATGCACTGCGGAAATGAAATATATATATATCGTCTTCTGCTGGTACACCGTATTGCTTCCATATAACAGACGTGATGAAAACAGATCCTACACGTGGATGTAGACCGTGGATGAAATGGCGGGCTCGACCCGGCAGTCTGTTGTAGACTGCTGTATGCACCGAGCCTCCAGGGGCCAATGCAGACCCCTAATGTAAAGTACAGCTCAAAATGACAGCACTAGATTGCTCACATACAGATCCTCATGACCTGAATTCACACTCCTCTGTTCCTACATACATTCACAGGTACGCATATCACAAATCACAAATCTGTCATTCCTCTAAGCTCAGCTGAGCTCTGCTGTTTTCCTTGTCATTTCAAGATTGTATGTTTGCTCTATGCCATGTCAAGGTTCTAGTCATGATGTGTTAATGCCAAGAGAATGTGTTGTCGAAATATGTTATGTCAAAATATGCCAAATCAAGAGTTCTGTCAAGATATGTCAAGTCAAGATTTCACGTCAAATGTTCTTGTCATGTCAGGTCAGACGTTGCAATGTCAAGATTTCACGTCATGCCAAGCTATATCAAGATTTCAAGAGTTCTTGTCATGTCAGGAAATGTTAACCTACAGTACCAGTCTAAAAGTTTGGACACACCTTCTATTTCTAATTCAATGTTTTTTCTTTATTTTTATTAATTAAAAGTCACTTCATGTCT
>JAOTRR010000001.1:33239447-33256492 GCA_028570945.1 Gogo arcuatus
ATATCCAACTACCTCATGTCTCATTCACATGTAAGAAAACACCTAACATTATCATTGTGAATGTAATCAACGAACATGGCTATTGTTGGTACTCACAGCTGTCGACTAGCACACTAGCTTTGCAATATGTCTGCGAAATGCTAATCTGCCTAGCTTTGTGGTAGAGTCCAGTCACGCACAATGAGTACGCGGGCCGAGTGTGCGCAGGTAGACAATTAGACCGAACGGAGTGATTGGATTGGACGGGCTTTTTACAGCCCTGCTTACTGCCAAAGATGACGGATTTTTTTCTTTTTATTGTCGGAGCATTTGATTTATTCATTGTTTTTGGGATGTAAAGAGAATTTCAAGAAATATAACAAAAAAAAAGTTTCTAAAAACATTATCTACTCTGCCTTTAAGAGTTCCTCCAGAGCTACAAACCAAAGAAGATTTGACTTTTTTTTTTAAAGAATGTAGTGTTTTTCATTATGGATAAAAAGGATTTTAAGTTTCAAAAGCCGAAACTGATTTTTTTTTAAAAACTAGATTACATCATGTAGATGTAGACGTAAAAAATAGTGATGTGTAAGATGAGTTAATATTCAGTTTATAATTGTAAAGTGGTACTGTGAATCAAAAACAAGTATTAAATAAAAGTCCCTGGCTTTTTTTCTTCTTTTCATTTTTTAAACACATTATTAAGTCTATTTATTTTTTGGATATTTTCAAATTCATTAGTGAGGATTTGCCGTCGTCCTGAGATGGCAGGATGTTAACATGAGAAGCAGAGGTTAATGATCACTGCTCTTTCTTTCTTTCTTTCTTTCTTTCTTTCTTTCTTTCTTTCTTTCTTTCTTTCCTTTTCTTTTTTTTAATGCATTTCTTCATGCTCCAGCTGAGCACCTTCATCAGGGGTCAGAGAAATCCTTGACCACAGCTTCCCAAACAGCGAGTGACCCCTGGCCAGCTTCTGAGGAGAATTCCTTATGAAGACGCCACGCACTATCACACACACATGCCAGCCTGAGAACCCGTCCTCTGAGAACACACCTCTTAATATCATTGTACTCGCGCCGCTTTCTGCAGAGGAAAAGTTCACCTTGAGACCGTCTATTTTCATCGCTCAAAGGCCTCCTCTGTTCTCTGTGCTCTGTAATATCCGAGCTGTGGGAACAGCCACTGGAAAGTCTCGTTCGTCACGCCAGGGTCCGGGTTCACTCCGATCGGGTCCTGGAACAATGAGCCGAATTGCGTTTGCGTCTGGATTTGTTTGTTTGGTTGTATGTATATTCTTGGGTCATGCTGAACTTTTTTTTTCGAAAGCCAGGTTTGTGGTCTAATCGAAACAGGAGTGATGAGAGCGGGCCCAAGTGCACCAACATCAGCAGTAGCAAGGAAAACCACCTCACCGTTCGAATTTGCACATGTGAACAAGTGCACGTGTGTGTCGGAGCACGTATGAGGCGTTTGTGGTGTGTGTCTGTAGCTTGTGAGAACGTTGGAGACTCGTTGCTGCACTGCTTCTCTGTCTTCACCTCCTGATGACGACATTCTTTTGGAATTCGCCTGCTTGTATTGGTGTGTGTGTGTGGGAAGACACACACACACACACACACACAAAGAGTGAGAGTCCCCCCACAGCCGAGGGACTCTGAGGATCTCTCTGTTCTGCTGCCGCTAACCAGGACCATTTGGTGCCTTGTTTTCACTTGCCCTCTATCTTTCCCTCTCTCTTTTCTTTCCCCACTCCCCTTCCTGTCTGAGTTATGGCAATTGGATGTAATTTTGTTTTAGATGGGCTTTTCGAGGGGGTTTGAAAGGGGAGAGGGAAGTTTTTCTTTTCCAAACCTGTCTGGAGGTATCTGTGCGTGTGCATGCATGTCCATATGTGTTATACATGAGCTGTATAAATGCACGTGTGTGTGTGTGAGTGTGTATATCTCTGTGTAGCTACGCTGGACGATCATGGATGAGCTATGCGAATGATATATGATGTAGTGTGTGTGCGAGAGGTGGACAAGTTCCGCAGGGGCCATTGTGGGGGTCCGCTCTCGTTCCACACAAACCCCAGCTCAGTCTGATTGATTGGGGGAGGTGTTGCTGCCGCTCGCTCATCCATCACATACGTTATTTGGGTTTTAAATTCGAGCAAAAAGGAAAAAGAAGAAAAGCAGCAAGGGGGGTCGCTCATTTGTCCAAAAATATCAAACCGGGTGGTGGATTCACTTTGCTCAGTCTTTGCTCGCTGACTGCATCAGATCCTCCGCAGTTAAATGGAAGCAGATTTAAAAGAACGGTTCGGCGAAAAATAAAATGTACACAATGTGCTGTTTAAATAATAAGTAATGAATAAAACGCTCGGTGGGAGTGCAGTTATAGGAAAATAATTAGCTGCGATGCATCCTGACGTGAAGCGGTCTTACTGTTACCACCAGGAAGTTGTTTACTTAGCTATAAGCACCTCGTGCTGTTTTTTTTTTTTTAAGATTAAAGAACATGTCGTGTTTGTTTTATCTGTTTATAGTTACAGTTGTGGAGCGTCCGCAAAACAAGTTATCACCTATGTTTACTCGCTTTTAAAGTCAATAAGACAAAAAGGTAACTTGTCATGTTACCGCAAAAACCATAAAGCATAAATTCCTCTGTCCTGAAGAGGTCAGAAAACTTGAAGTTTACCTCTGTTTCACCTCCGGCAGTTACAAAAGCGCTGACACTGGAGACTCCTTCTTGCAAACAGCCTTTTTAACCCTTTATGTATGGTGTTGCCATATGGCAACAATGAATTTATCTCATTTTTCTAATAGGCAGTACCAGAAAACCTATGTTTTACTTTTTATTTGTGAAAAGGAGGACCTTTTGTTTGCTATGAAACACAATTGTCAGGTTACATGAACAGGAAATGACCAAGAAGCACTTCCTTTTTCAGGTCATCACTCGAGGGCTGTCAGAATTGAAATATTGTTCAGTATTTAGACAAAAGTCCTTCAAGAAAAAAAACTTAAACCCTATCTGTGGCAAGTAAACATTTAATTTTTTATCATTAAAACAAGTTTAGATGTAACGGGTCTGTTGTAAAATGGTAAAATGTAATTGTTGCCATTTGGCAACAACATGCAAATATGGACCTGATGTTTGTCCATTCAACTGATTGGAATGCAATCCAGAGGCATATATAAAACTAGGATACTCTAAGAATATATTTACAACTTTTGATAATATTTTGAAGTAAAATATTGATGGCATGTCCAGTAAAGAAATCCCTGTGTAAGCTGTTAGTATAGAAACAATAACGTATTAGAATGGAATATTAATATAAACCTGTATCTTTAACTTGGACTATTATCAGAGTCGCTTTCTAGATAATTAATCAACACCTCCTGACCGAGAATCGAGGGCAAAGTGTTGGGAGGAAAAGCTTCATATAGATGCATGAGGTGCTCGTACACAATTGGTACGCAATGCCAATATAGGAACAAAAGTCACTTTCATATAAGTCCCGTTATAGGGCAGGTCAGATAATGAGTGGATTGATACCAAGATACCAGCTTGCAAAGAAAGGAGTCAGTGTTGTCTGTTATCTCCTGTACAGTCTCATATGGCTGACAGTGACCCTGGATCTCCTCAGCTCGAGCTACACAATGCAAAAACAAAGAGTGAAATAATTACGTAACACCAAAGTCACTCGAGCTTGGAATCCACACTCGATGGCTGACTGTGATTTCGAGCAAACTCACTCCCTGGCAGTGTCTGGAGCTTGCTGTCTTGCATCGTGTGTAGCATTTACAAAGGAATCTGTGGCAGCGAGACAGACACTAAACTCACTGTAATAAAACTCAACCTCCATCTCTGTGTCTGAGGACTGGTACAGTAACTCAATAACAACCGCTCATACACTGAAAGCTCATTGAGTTCTCATTGCACTGTCGCATGACAATGCAAGCTTAGACTTTTTTTTACCAGTGGGGAAAAAGTTGCATGGTGGTAAAGGGTTTTATTTAAGTAATAACACCTAAACTGAAGTACATATCGGGGTTCTGTGAACATGTTAGCAGTGTGTCGTAGCTACAATCAAACCAAATCATGATATTTTATGACTGTAATAAGTTCAAAACATTTAAATTTTTGGTCAGAAGGTCAGAAGGTGTTGGCTAACACTTCACTGATACCCCTTTTCCACCAACAGGGAACGGGTTCCGTTCTTGTTCGTGTGTTTGGAGCATTTCAACCAAAAATCAATTGGTCCGGAACCTAAAAACTTGGTTCCCAGCTGGAATCAAAATATAGCTGGTTTTTCCAGCACGAATCGTGATGACATCAATGGGCGTGTCATTAGTTTGGAGAGGAAGCAGAGCGCAGTAATGGGGAACGCAATGGAAAAGGATGCATTTTCGGAAAAAATGGACCGAAAACAAATATCTGCAATAACAGAACAAAAGCTCGGAGGTAATCAATGCGCACCGCCATCTTGCTACTACTGTTTACTCCCGTTGTGAATTGTGCAACGCCCTCCGTTCATGACGCATCCTTGATTACAATGGTTCTGCTCAAAACTGGTGAAAACATGGGCTGGTTCACTAGCTGGCACCAAGGTTCAAAGAATCCTGAACGGAACCGGATCAAGAACCCGTTCCCTGTTGGTCGAAAAGGAGTAACAGTACCTAAAAAAAATCAACGGCAGAATTTCCACATCAGTAGCATTCTGTATGTAAGTGCAACCAAAAGTAAATAGGTAAATAACGTCTCAAAGGATTATGTTAAACTTATGAAAGGTGCATTTAGACAAATTAGGGCAAATTAGTCTTTTTTTTCAAGATTAGGTCTCTAACAGAATCGAACTGTAATAAAACATAAGAAACACCAGTGTACATTTTTTTCATTTGCAGTATTTCATTTATTTTTTGATACGTTTGCTATTTTATATTGTGTATTAAATGTATTTTTTGAGCTCTTACTCACCGTATATTGTATTTATGGACGTTTATGGTATTTTGTGAGAGGGGAAAAAAAAGATACTATTTTGGACTACTTTGTTAAAGCAGAAATAGACAAGATTAGTCTTTTTTTAAGTTGGATTTGACATTTGAGTGATTCCCACGCATGTTCACGAAGCCCCAGGATCTACAGGGATCCTTAGAGTTTCTATCCGCTCGTTAAGATGTGACGTATCGACCTTCTGATAACACTGTTTCCGGGTCCAAACCTCCTGAGGCTCTTGTCTTTTCAGTGCTCTTGTTGTCCCTTGTTGTTTGAATAGATCCGAGTGAAAAAACAAAAACGATTCATTTGTCATTCTAACGCTTTAGTTGCGATGAGAAAGAGAAGATGAAATAGCTGCAGTTGATAAGGAAAGTTACAGTGAAGAAAAACAAAGTTTGGCACCAGTGGGTGCTAACGGAAGAATGATGATTGAATAGTTTTTTTGGACTCGGTGCTATTGAAAGGTCGATGCGTCACGTCTTAACAGGCGGATCGTTGTCTGCTTTTGGGATGTAAAGGAGCGATCGGACCCGGAAATAGCTGTTACACGTGTTATCACATGTGCCGTGTGACTTAACAAGCGGATAAAATGATTGTTAAGGAGGAGGAGCATCCAAACATAAACAAGCCCATTTTCCAAACGGGTTTTATCAGCAACTTAATACACTTTTGCTAAGGCCACAGCTAAATCCATGTTTTTGAACTTCTATATAAGACCATAATCACGTGGCAGATGCGCTACATAAACATATTTAACGCAAGTGTGTAATTTTTTATATAGTGCAGCTTTCTATTTTTGGAAGGAGTCTCCAGTGGCAGTGTTTAAGCTGTACACTTTCTGACACGGGAGAGTCTTCAGGACAGACGGTTTTACGCTTTCGGGTTTGATGGTTACATGACAAGCAGCGTTTTCTTGTCTTATTAACTTCGAGAGAGAGAGAGAGAGAGAGAGAGAGAGAGAGAGAAGATGTTTTGCAGATGCTCTACAACATAAAGGTAACTATAAATGTATAAAAAGCGTGGCATGTTCTTTAACAAATAAAAAATTGTAATAGTTGACAAATTGCTGTCGTATAAGAGGAATAAAGCACTTTGGGACGTACTGTTTTTGGGAAATACAACTTCAGGGTGGTAACAGAACGCTCTGTGGATGTAGACGCAGCGGTTCTGAAAAACAAAAGGCTGTAACGTTGTTCGTCTTTATTAGAAATAGTCTTTGAAAATCTTTAGCAGTTGAGAAATTTCTAATTCTGACATTTATACCAGTATAATCACACATTACTACAATACAAAACGTTTTAAAATGGTAAAAGTTTTCATACCTGCCCTATTTATCCACCTCAGCTTTCTATAAATCCCTTGTTTACTTTTAAATTATTAATGTATTTCTTTTGTACAGGTTGTTACTGTAATTAAGTACTAATTTGGAAGACTTGTATTATTGAATATTTCTACACTTAAATTGAAGTAAATTTCCAATTAAATGTCCAAGAAAAAAATGTACTTTTTACTCCTTACATTTTCATTTAGACCTTTGACCTCAAGCACTATGAGATTTTCCCTTTTTTCACCTATTTTATTTCTTAGTAAGATGATGTCTTTTGCCGGAGTTACTGATTCATACAGATTTACAGATGCCTCATTTGCCTCTGATGTAAAAATGAAATATCGACATCAAATCTTAAAAAAGTATGTTACGTTGAATTAATTTTAACTTTGCTAATTAGCTAGCTAGTTTAGTTTCGCTAGCTACATTAAATGATCTTACTAGCTAGGTTTTGTTATTAAGCTAGTGAGTGTTTTATTGCTAATCTGCCTTAGGATTCATTCCAAAAGGATTATTAAACATTAGCTAACCATCAAGCTGAACCTTCTTCATAGATTTGTCTATGTTAGCAAATGTTTTTCTTCCAGCTAGCTGCTTAGCGCACTAGCTAGTCGTGCAGGGTCAGGCGTGATGAACTTGTGTTCAGCTCTTTTTATTACTTCACTTACGTTTGATCAATTCTTGTATACTTGAGTATGTTAATATGTAGACACTTTTTGACTTTTGCTCAAGCACGTTTTTTTTGACTTCCTTTACTTTTAGTTTGAGTGAGATTTTGACACAGAACCTGTACTTTTACTTCATTACAGCTTCTCTTTACTGTTTGGCTGTCTGATTTCTCAACACGTTGTGTCCTTTTCTGGGTTTGATTTTTTTTCCTCCTCATCAGGCTGATGTTGTCACATCGCCAAGTCATCCTGACATCCATTTTGCATGTTTCTCAGACAGGAGCTATGAATATTCACGATGATTCACAAGGCCAGGAATGGATGAGGCAGAGGTGGTGAGAGAGAGAGAGAGAGAGAGAGAGAGAGAGAGAGAGAGGATTAGCTTTGTTCATGCTAAGCAGAATCGGTCATGGAGATCGATGGAGCGGCAGCAGAAGGGAAGCGAATGACTGTAAAATAGTTTGTGAGCAGAAGGAGGGCGTCTCTTCTCCCCCGTGTTTTCAGGCTTGGATTAGGCACGGTATCGGGCAACTGAGAGAACCCACACTGGTCCGACCGAGACTGGTGCCACTGAACCCCAGGCTTGCCGAGGGGAACGTCTCCGGGCACAGATGAGGGTCGCAGGGAGCCCGAACCGCATGCCAACTTTTCAGTCTCCTCTTTTCAGTTTCAGAAAAGGGAATATTCAAATGCTGCTCTCAGCAGTTTCAGATTGTGGCCTGGCGACTGAAAAATAAACTACTGTAATGAAAACTGGTGTTAATTAAACAAAAAAAACCTTCTTTTGTTCATGTTCACAAAATCGAACATCAGACACTATTCTCAGTATTGCACCGTGTTCTGCTTCTATAGAAACGCATCAAAATATGACTTATTGGCTTTCAGTTCTAGTGAATCACCTCTCGTGTTGCTAGGCAACAGGTATGACAACAAACAGTCATATTACGTGAGGAATACGTGACGGAGCATGCTGTTATAGGACAGTAGTGTGGAAAGTTTTATTTCTCTTATACCACATTATTATTATTAATATTAATATTTTTTATCCATTTATAGTAACAGTTGTTGTGGAACTTCCAGTTATCAGTTATGTACAGCTGCTGTAAACAGTCACTTCCTCAATTTAATAAGATCAGTCCTAACACTGGAGAAACACCACAGCTGTTTCACCTCTTTATTATTAGATACAGGTCATTTAGAGCAAACAATCAAACAAGTCCTTGTTACTATAGAAACGAGTCAGGATATCAATATTAACCCGTGATTTGCCTTGATCTCGCCGATTTAAACATACGTTAAGTCCTCTTTTCCCATCGTTGACTTGTATTAACGTTTTGTCCATGCGTTTGTCCGGCGGTATCGGCTGGGGTCACGCTGCTCTCACCTTGGGTGTTAGACATGAGCAGTTCTTTGATGGAGAGAACTTCTGGAACGTGTACAATATGATCAGGAAATAAGTGCTTATTGAGAGCAGAGAGCTTTATGGACGCCAGCAAGTCAAGAAGGTCTCGTCTTATTTTCCTGGAGCATTCCTGGGTAAAGGCTCTTCTCAGAAACACTGTTCCACTGTGCTCTTCATTAACACTTGGTCTTCAGGAGGACTCCGAGCCGTGTGGTAGAACCACCAGCATTTTCCCTTATGTGGGGTGACTGTGTGGTTTGATGAGCCATAGCCATCAGAGATGCGTCAGAAAAAGGACATGGTGTCTGCTGTGGTTTTGAGTTGGTATTTGACTTAAAAGTACAGACGTGACAAATTCAAGGAAAAACCAACGTGGTTTTGTTGATCGAGTGTTCGTGACATTCTCCGTCACCTGAAGAATAGTTGCTCTTCTGTTTGTTTGGGTTTTTTTTCTGTTAAATTACATATTGCACTAATGCAATATGAGCAGCACATTTGATTGATGTGAGCTTTGGACACACCTGTTTACTGATATTTTTCCCCCAGAGGTCTAAACGAAGTTGCTATATGTCATGTATGTAATTTTTTTTAAAAACCAGGGGGTTGTGCTCTTAGAGGAAAAGAATCAACAACGGTCTCGTGTCATGAAGCAGAGTAACTAATAGCACATCTCGGAGTGTTTTATTCGTTTATTAAGGTATACTACAGCAATTTGCCGAATTACAATGTTTTATTTATTAAAGAATGACATGTCGTACTTTTTATCCATTTATAGTTACGTTTCATGTTGTCGGACATCCAGAAGACCAGTGAGTTCCTGGTGTCAGTTACATTAAAGCAGCTATAAAGAGTCGTTCTTGTGATGTTCCAGAGAAACTGCAAAGCGCTGACACTGGAGACTCCTTCCGTAAATGTTAGTTAAATGTCTGCTTACAGAAAACTTCACCACTTTACTATTATTATTATTATTATTATTATTATTATTATTATTATTATAATACAGTTATACATTTATCTTGGTGAATAAATCACAGTATGTGGAGCGTCCGCCATTCAAGACTGGGTTTTTTGCTTTGGTTTCCTCGTTCTAACGTATTAGATTTATTTATAGAAAATCAATCAACACTTTCTGACCAATCAGAACTGAGAATTCAGGAGGATATCAGTTACATTTCTTTCTCTTGAGCCAACATCGAGGTCTTGAGGCATTTTTTTTAAATCCACACCAGAGAGCATGATGGGATGTTATTTCCTGGAAGCATCTGATGGTTCTCCACTCCTCCTGTAATTCCTCACCCTGTCTGTAGCTTTCAGATTCAGGAACAGTCTTTATTCTGCCTCTGTATGATTCAAAACCCTGAGCGCTCACTTTCTCTCTGATGAGTCAGGAGCGAAGTGAATTTTATACTCGGTGTTTACCCCCAACACCCTGGAGAGGTATTTATTCACAGCTTCTTACACTCAGGCTATTTTAAAAGCCCTATTTTTATTCTTATGCTAAGATTAAAAAGTTACAATTAGACATGAGTCACACAGGGACGGCGCACTTCCTTTTCTCAGATATTACTAGTGAGAGAAGCGCAGCAGGCACAGAAACCATCTCGACCGCACACTAAGGACATCATACCGTCATCTGATCTCTTACTGAATC
Organism: Gogo arcuatus; assembly: GCA_028570945.1. Lineage (NCBI taxonomy): Eukaryota > Metazoa > Chordata > Actinopteri > Siluriformes > Anchariidae > Gogo > Gogo arcuatus. Next base: position 33,249,455 of record JAOTRR010000001.1, read on the forward strand.
TGGAGATGCTGTAATTAACTTTCAGGATGAGAAATTACACCAATCCAGAACCATTCTCTATCTTTATAAAGAAAAAAGCCCCAAAATATAATCTGTTAACATACATTATGCTTGCTTATAAATGTGAGTAGAATAAGTGTAATAAATGTGTTATTATACATGAACGACCAAGCTTAAAATATTTTTGATGTAAAAGTAACAGTGAGTGATGTAATGTGTATAACTGACCTGTTCTTCTCAGATTTTTCCCTTCTTTGGATTTTGTTACTAAGTTATGTAACAAAAACCGGCCAAAAATTCTCCTTACGGGAAATAACCCATGAGGCTTGATACGAATCACACGAGTTACAGAGCTGATTCTTTTTCCATAACAACACATCTTGTTCCTCTTGATTAATTAACGAATGATGCGTCGTACTTTTTGTCCGTTTACAGTTACATTTAAAGTTGGGAACCGTCTGCTCGAAAAAGGAGTTCCTGCTATCACTTACGCTACAGCAGCTATAAATAAAGTCATCCAGCGTCTTTTTTACTCTCTCGAGGATAATAAGAAAAACAAATACCCGTAGCATTTCATTCCAGAGAATGAAACTCTTCTGTTCTGACTGTTACAACGTGCTGACGCTGGAGACTCCTTAAATCGATTTTTAAATCAATGTTTCCTCACCAAATATTTCGCCATATAAACAGTTTATTTTTAATATGAACTCGATTTGCCTTGCAGCCAGAGCTGCAAATTCCTTCTATCCAATCAGAATCAAGACTTGAACAGCAGCGTGGTATAAATGGTGTCTTTTCCCCCCAGAGTATAAACGTAAACTTCATCTCAGTGACACCGTGTAGACTGTATGAGCTCAGAGCTTCGTAATGGCTGTGTTTTGGGAAGGGAGAACGTGTTTAGCGTGCCGTTTCCCGTTTCCCCGCCACCCCTCCTAAAACCCCTCCAAACCCCACCCGCACACTCCGCGCCGTGTGTCTGTCTACTGCCTGTCTCTGACGGGGCTCATGGGGCCTGGCGCACGTCGGCTGCTGAGGAAATGAGTTTTGCCGTGGATATTTATCACCACCATCATCGGCATGTGCTGAGGAGCAAAAGCGGCTTGGCGCGGGATCTGTCATGGGAGGCTCAACGTATATAAGAGAAATATTCACCCAGCCGCTGTGATCAGCACTGAAATTGGGACCTGATGTTTCTCTGTGGGACCCACCAACGCTGCAAAGAAACTTCCATTTGCTTTGCATTGCAAGGAGCAGACCTCGTTTCAGTCGTTGGTCCGATCTCCGGAGCATTCATCTGAATAAACACCATCCATTAAAGCATTAAAACATACCGCATACCACAGCAAGGGTAAATCCTCAGCTCTGATTGGGCAGAAGGTGTGCATTATTTTTGTATAACCGCACGGCTCGGACCGTAGTTCCACCTGTAACATGAACGACTGGTTTATATTAACGCTCTCGTTCAAATACGTTATTGTTTCTATAGCAACCACTGACACACAGGGACTCGTCCTGCTGACGCTCCACGTAATCTAAGACTTGTTTAACAAATAAAATTGATCTTTTTTTTTTTTTTTTTTTTTTGAGGTGTTTTAACAGTCATAGTGAAAGCGCTCATGGATAAAGAAGTTTACACTTTCCAGTTTCTCGGTAAAACAAATGACAAGCTGTGTTTTTTGATCACGAGAGAGAAAAGGAATGACTGTTTATCGCAGCTGTAACATAAGTGATAACAGGAACTAACTTGTCGTGTGGACACTTTCCACAACATTACAACTGTAAGCCATTAAAATGTGTGTGTTGTCTATTAAACATTATAATGGTTGATAAATAACACACTCCAGACCGTGCGCTTTTTCTGAAAACCTGCTTTGCGCCGTGCCGCATCACACCACCCTGGTGTGGAATATTTTCATATAACCGTACACTCTGTCATGTGGCATTCCCTTTTTTCGCTTTTGCTTTGGTACAACATCCGTGATGAGATAGCGTCGTCATGGCGACGGATGGGGATTAGCGATCCTCAAAGTGAATTGAGGGATTTATTGGTGAAAATAAATCCCACAAATAAGCAAAAAAAAACAAAAGGGTTTGACCTGAATGATGTGGCTATTAGAGGCTAAAAAGAGCATGGCTTCCATAAGTTTTCACCCCTTTGAACGTTTCCACAGTTTGTCTCACAACAACCTGGAACTGAACCTGACCTTAAAACTTACTTACGCAATCACAACGTTAGGTTTTTTTTTTTGTTGTTGTTGTTTTTTAAATAAATAATTTAGCAAACTATATTGGTTTTCCACCTTATTTCAATATTATGAGCTATTTTATGTTGATTCATGGCATTTAGTCCCAATTAAGTCTATTTCAGCCCTAAAAGAAATGGCAAATTTCAAATACGTATGCAAGCCACTATACATACATAGGTCTTTTGACCTTTTTTGGCATTTTCCAGAATAAATCCTTCTTCAATTCTGGTCCACAATAATCCTGATCCATGATAAATGGATGTCGTACCAAAGCAAATGTGAAACTAGAAGGGCACTCGGTAGAGTGGATACTTCCGCCAAGCCACATATTCGGATTTGCATTAAAATCTAATCACTTGTTCCTTGGCCCATGGCTCACCTTTCCTCCAATTTTCATCAAAATCTGTTCACTACTTTTTGAGTTACGTTGGGAACAGACAAACAAACGGAGGCGAAAACATAACCTCCTCCAACACAGTTGGCTGAGTTTAATATAGCAAAATGGCACCAGTTCTCCTGATAAACATTAACTTAAAGTGCTTGTAATCGAGTGTGAACCACATCAGCATTTCCAACATCCCTATATCCTGATGATCCTCCAAAGGGCTGCAATATGCGACAGATGGAATACAAGTGTGTACAGGAAGGATAAAATGTTCCTCAGCGTCGCATATGATGGCGTCAGCGTGGACGTGGACGCAGGAAGAAACTGCAGAGGGACACAGCACAGGAAATGACTTCAGTGCAGAACTTTGTGTTTATTTGAGTCCAGTTTACCTTCACAGGGGGCAGATTAGACTCAGGTTCATACCATAAGCTATAATACAAGTATTTTTTTTAACTTAATGTGTAGTCTATTTAGCGCAGTAATACAGACTATGGGAAATGAATGAGATGGTTTTCTGGTTAGGTGACAACTGTGTAGCTAGTCTTTATCCACTTTTGATACAGCTTTTGATGCACAACATGGTGTTTGTGACCTCGACAAGTGTCAGGATGTTTTGGCTATGAGCTGCACAAGTATAAATATTATTTAAGGCTGATTAGCATATTTACTTCGTCTCGATATGTCTAACTGCGAGGTGTCTGTCTTGTCACACTTTTTCACTTGGTTTCATCAGTGTTTCCACATACCTGCGTGTTCCTGATTCAAGCACCAAGGCATCGAGGTGCCTCGAACCGTCGTGTCATGTTGTTAAGTTTTAACGTAGCTTTAACGTAGCTACACACCAAATCAAGATGCAAAGTTTTGCAAAAGTCACTAAGGAGTAGGGGTTGTGTTCTGTTCTGGTTGTTGAACATGCTTGTGTGCTGGGAAACTGATTTTTTTCCCCTGCAGGAGATCACTTGCTTGCCTTGTTTTGGCTTGTTTTTAGTTGTTAATCTCTACAGAGTCAACCCTTATAACATAACCTGGTATGTAAACACACACATACTGTATGCCATATACTGTAAACCTCATTCCATTGTTGACAATCCACCAGGAAATGGTGATATGTGCAGCACGTGTTCCAGCTGACAGGATAACACCGAGGTCAATTGTTTCAGTCCAGCAGGATCCCTGAAATAGTTTTCTCTCCATGTGGACAAAGAAGAGGTCACTGGGTGGGCCTGTTGTTGTGATTACCTGGTTCCAGTGGAAGGGCATTCTCGCCAGAGTTCTGGAAAAGCACTATATCCTGCCAAAGTACCACGATTAGCACCCAACCCGTTCCGGTGTCGATAGTCAGGGCACGTTGGAGATTCCAGAAACCAGAGCTATTCTGAACCACCAGGATATTTCTGACACAAAGAAAAAGGATGCATATTTACAGCAGCATCCAAGAAGTGTGTATCATCAAGGGTGGGGTGGTGATAAAACAGATGAATAAGGTATAAATAGCTCAGAGTTGGGATAAACGGCCGAGGTTTTTCTGAAACACACCTTTAACCACAGGCCCACTAGGAATCCCACAGTTTTGGTTTTTCAGCATGTGCCATCCACACTGGGTGAGTCTTGTGCCAGATGTGGCAGTGCTGCCAAAACAAGCATACTAGTCACTGCTTCAGAGCATTGGTTTATCTTGGCCATTAGCTGCATAACAAAAGCTCATAATTATCCACAAAATGAGCTCCACTCCCCAATTGTTAGACAAATAATGCATGGAAAACGTCCAGATTTTGCAACGTTTGGCTGGTGGTAGCGCATATGGAGTGAAGCCTAAGACCTTGGGCTGCTCTGTGGGGGGAAACAATTTTAGTGACGCACTTGCAGGAGTTTCTAACCGGTCCCAGTTCTTCTGAAAAGAAAAAAAATGGAACATATTACATAATTAATTACATTCTAAACGCACTCTTTGTTGTTCTTTTTATAAAAAAATGAAATCACGGTAGCCTATAAAAGTTTCCCTGCTCATGTGTTTGCTTTTTCGTATGACTCAGCATTGTCCGTCCCGTGAGGTTTTCTTTATATATGCCCAGACATTATTTTTGGCTTTTTTCATCCTCCTCCTTCTATGCTGGCTGGAATTGAACCAGGAAGGCCGAGGAAGCCTGGCACTCTCCTGCGAGCCGCAGCCAGCTCAGGGCAGCTGGGATCTGGGGATGCTCCCTGCAGTTCTGGAGCTCTCTGGCAGTCCCCTCCTTCCCCTATGCTTGCTTCTTCTTTTAACTGTCAGCCAGATTCACAGCACAGTACAGTTCTGATGAACAGACACACATAGCCCCCAACCCACATATACACTCATAACAAAAAAATCATGTGCATACAAGCAGGCGTTTCCACCTAAACGCAATGCAATAGCAGCAGCAGCAACAGCAGCAGCAACAGGCGCTTCTCGGTTTCTCAACCTAGTTTGGTATGGCTCTTGAGATGAAGCACTGGTGTTAGGTAGACTTACTGTGGTGCAACCTCAGAACATGACACTTGGTGATAAAGTAGAGGAAGTAGACAGGCCTCAGATTTTGCCATCCATTTCCACAGAAACAAAAAACATATAGCACGATGCTGGTGAACCCTGCGGCTGCAAATAAATTCTTTCTACAAACGTACTACCACATCACTGCCCTTGCTAATTGTTTGTTCAGCTGGAGTCTGTAGAGTTGCAGGGTTTTTTTCTTTTTTATAAACACTCAGAAGTGTCACGAGTTTCTGAGTCCTGAAACTTTCTGCCACGGACAGGTAGTGCAGCAGCGCCCAATCAAGTGTCCCACCTAGTCACCCCAAACAGGCCTCCCATAATCCTCCCAAGGATTAGCCAAGTCTGGCCTTCTCCGGAGCTAGGAGCTATAAAAAAGGAAATTCCTTTCTAATGGTCCATGCAAGCTACGATTCACAATTTGTTATTGTTTGAACCCTGGCGGTTCTTTCTCTATTACCTCAGCATCGAGACTTTAAGAAAAACCCATCCATCATAGTCTAGGGTGTTAGGATTTGCCTGTCTTTTCTCCTGATGTGTTGAGAAACACAGTCTGACCATCTAGCTGAACCTTGTCATGCTTGATGGATGTGAAGCTCCGCTGGCACTGGTTCGGTCGCACCAAACCGGACCAACGTCCATACAACTACACATACGTTCTCGACCAAAGACTTGATTCAGGAGTGTGTGCAGATGATAAAGGCGTGTTTGATGGTGTGTCCAAGACTTGGACCTTGTTCAGGTAAATAATTGCCTTTATTGTTCCCCTGCCACTGTTGGTTATGGTGACAAGCTGTTTGCTAAGGCCCCTGTCTGTCTGCTGCACCCCATGCCATCAATGGCAGCATCAAATTCCCAACAGGACCCACTTGTGCCAGGGCAGAGATGCCAACTCTGTGCCCAGATAGTGACGAGCCCAGGCCAGGGGCCGAGCATCTGTTGCAAGGACACGCCTCGTTTCTCGCCTCCGTTGAAATAAAACCGGTTCAAAGACCACATTCCTCTCTTCATGGCTGAAAGCACTTGTGGCGTGAAAGCTGTTAGATTGTTTTGTTTTATGGCTCTCTTTTATCTGATGAGAGTGTTTGCATATGACTGGCTGTGTTGTGGACTGTGGTTCGACGCTAGTTTGAAGTTGTTGTCAACAACTTCAACAGGGCTGTGTTTACTCCACATGTAGAATTCCTGACAAATTCACACTGGCTAACATTACAGTTAGATGGGAATTCAGTGATTCCAGACTAGCTGTTGGTATTGGAGTGATTATTGACCTGAAATGCTTTGAGTGGTATATTTGTATGTAGCCGTGACAGGATTTCTGAGTTGTTAGGAACAAAACTGGTCTAGGAAAATAATCAACAACGGGGTGGTGTGATGTAGCGTAATACAAAGCGCAGTTACTGTTACCACCCTCAAGTGGATTATTTTCCTTCAGCAGCATGTCCCAAAGCATTTTATTCCACTTAATTTATACCACAGCAATTCGCCAATGATTACAGTTTTATTTATTATCAAACATTTTATCCATTTATTGTTACATTTAATGTTATTGAACGTCTGCGAAGCAAGTTGCCATTCACGTTATTTAACAGTTATTCGCCAAAGGCGAAGTGAATATCGGTGAATAATAACCGAGACGAAGTTATTATTCACCGATATTCACTGAGCCTGAAGCGGATAATTGTTTTAGTATAAATACACCGGTGATTATTAAAAAAAAAAGCGCATTCAAAAAAATAATATATTTCAAACTTCAAAAGCGGCATGCAAATGTAATAAAGGCGCGTAGACTTGTGTCACTTATCTCTGTCACATAAAATACTTTGTTTTGAAATAGATTAAATAAATCACAATCCCACCTTACCTTTGAATAGTTTTAGACCAAACTTCGTAGC